>JXCR01134693.1:19081-45652 GCA_002079205.1 Phalaenopsis hybrid cultivar
GTTATTTTTAATTATTTTTAATAATTAAAAAATAATAAAAAAATTATAAAATATTAAACTCATAAACACTTAGGAATCATTGGAATATTTTTCTAAGGTCTAAAAATAAAGATATCTATTTTTAAACCTTAAAATGATTTTTAAGGCTTAAAAATAGAATTTTCACCAAAATAATTCTAAAAAATCAAATAAAAATAAAAAAAAATACAAAATAAATATCTCTGGGTTCCCAGACCTCAGAGAGATTTTCCAAAAATATAAAATATATTTTCCAACATATAAAATATTTTATTTTTATTAAAGTNGTAAACGCACGTTAATATCGAGAACTTACTTTTACTTATGCTAATAAGCTTATTAATTTTTTACCTACCCATCTTAATGTTAGGACTTGAACACATTAGTTTATGCTGGTGCTGGGATAGTAAAAGGAACCATTCCGTCATTAGAATGGGAAGAAGTTGATTTGAAGATATCCCAGGTCTTGTTCTCTCTTGGTCTGCTCTCTTCTTTTGGGCTTCTTTCGTAATTATCTTGAATGGTTTGGTTTTAAATTTTCCTCAGTTCACCAAAGCATTGAACCTTCCTGAGCTCCAAGCATATGTTTGAGAGAAACCAAAAATGCAGGCTCTGTGGCAAGAGGTGATTAGTGATTTCTATTTAGTCTATCGTAATTGACACGTAAACATTTCCAAAATTGTCCCATTTATTTCCTGGGAATGACATGAATATTGTGCTTTCATTAAGTTTTTTAATGCTTTTATTTGCATTAAATGTAATCATTCTTATGGTATTTTGCCTCAACATTAGATCGCCATCACAAGTTATTCTTTGGGGCGATAAATTGAATTTCAGAGCTCTCTCTACTTTATTTTTTCTCATTCTTCTATTTTGTTGTTTAGCCACTCTTGTGAATATAAATTTTTTCCTTACCAATATTGTGGGTGCAGACAAAATGTTAAGAAATATAAATTAAGCATTGAGAGTTAAAAGCTGGGGAATAATATGATAAGAAAGATTAAGCAAAATGAAATAACCAAAACTTTGGCATCAATAGATATCTTAATTTGATAGGCTCGCTTGAATGATCCAAAGAGGCTTAAAGAGTGTTCCTAGAACGACTCTACAATTGAAGATTCGTGATGATGGACCTTCAAATTCTCTATTTTGTTAGTAACAACCAAGTTTGTATTTGTGCTAACTTCTACTTCCAAATCTAGCAAGACCCATTACCCAAAGAATAGCATTGATGCCACCCCACCATAAAGGGTCTAGAATTATTAGTCAATTGACAAATGTATTTTTAAGATAAATCGCTGAGGCACAACCTTAATTGAGTTCAAATTTTTATACACATTACTTGTTCTGAATCAGAAGGTTGGGAAGCATCAATGATATGCTTAGATGAATATTGTTTAATTATTAAATTTAAGACTTACTAGGAACTGCTATTTTAGTAATGTTTTTGGCACTTGCTTAAATGTATTACCTCAATTCGTTGAATTCAAGAGAAACTTATTCACCTAGTGTCTATGTTTTGAAATTATTCTAAAGAATTTTCAAGCCTTGCTTAAGATAGGCTGGACTATGGTAAGTTCTTAAGAAGTTTTATTGTAAGATTTCATTTAGGGAAAGTGGAAGAGATTTAGCGTTGGCTATGCCGCAAGTAATGCTTATTAAAGGTTTAAGGGGACCACTTAAATAAGCACTCTGATAAGAGAAGCTGAAAAATTTGTGAAGTTACTTAATCATCTTAATGTTGAATGCGATAATCCATTTGTTGCTTCAATTTCAACTTGGCAACAAGTCAAATTTTGTACAAAATTTTAAATATTGTCACATTGAGGTTGTTTTGAAAACCCAAAGTCAATGGAGATATTGTCTCTAAAATTAAAAATTAANATCATCTTAATGTTGAATGCGATAATCCATTTGTTGCTTCAATTTCAACTTGGCAACAAGACAAATTTTGTACAATATTGTCACATTGAGGTTGTTTTGAAAACCCAAAGTCAATGGAGATATTTTCTCTAAAATTAAAAATAAAAAAAATAGAAAAAGATATAATAAAAAGGGAGAGATTGAATAGCTGAGGTTGTCAAAGCAATTCAAGAATGATTCTTTTAGATGACTCAAACCATTAATCATGAACCTTCTCGCGTGGATACCTCTAAATATTATAACTTTAGATAGGACTGCAACTGTCACTCGAATGCCTAGTGACACACACAATTTTTTATTAAGGAGCTCAGTTAAGGCATGAGACTAAGGGTCTGTTTGGGGCAGCTGCAGCTTATCCAGCTTCTGCTGATAAGCAGCTTATCCAGCTTCNTTAAATAAAAAAAGAAAAAGATATAATAAAAAGGGAGAGATTGAATAGCTGAAGTTGTTAAAGCAATTCAAGAATGATTCTTTTAGATGGCTCAAACCATTAATCATGAATCTTCTCGCGTGGATAACTCTAAATATTACAACTTTAGATAGGACTGCAACTATCACTCAAATGCCTAGTGACACCTAAAAATTTTTATTAAGAGCTCAGTTAAGGCATGAGACTTGATGGAGTTCATCCTAAATGGGCTAGTGGAAGGAGCATGAAAGACAAAACAAATAATTTCAGCCCAATAAATAAACATTGTTTAGGCAGTTCCAACAATTTTGGCAGGAGCAAGAAGAGATGATTCACAACATATAATCTTAAATTGACCATAGGTACAATTCTATTTACTAAAATAATAGCTTCACATGCTTGTTTGCTTTATTGATATTTATGTATTTTTTGGTTAAAGTACTAATTTTAGATAGTTATTAAAGTGTTTTTACAGATTGTTTTTGGTCATTGGATGATTATATAAGAATTATTTCTAAGACCAATTATGTGATTCTCCTAGATTACTATTAGATTAAATTTTACCTATGCTGTTCAACCAAAATTTTCGGAATCATTTAAGTCTAATTTTTAGGCTATCATCATCAAATTATATAGCATCTTTTCTTTATTATTAATTTAATGGGCAATATAGGTATGAAAATAGTAGCTTAATTAATCAACTTGAATTATTTAATTAGTTAGTAGGTGTAAGTATAAGTGGAATTTTGGAACTATCTAGTTGTATATTATAAACTTTTTTCATTGAAAAGTTTTAGATATGATTTATAACTCTATAACTACTTTTTTTTTTTTTTTTAATAATTTGGTGCTTAGATTTGGAGGATCAATATGAAGTTTGTATTTAAAAGTAAAAATGTTTATAAAATTACGAGGATGCGTTGCGTTTTATATTTCTACATATGACATCATTTTCATTCCACATCCATTATACCTTAGAGAGAGTGGGAGAGAAAGAGAGAGAGTATGTATATATATATATATGTTGGAAAAATTAAAGCATATTAATGTTTTGATAGTATTAACTTAATGATTTTTTATACTCTATTTATTATGCAGATATTGATATGATCATATCAAATTTTCACTAGGCATTCATATGATGTGGTGTTTTAGATATTTGTTAAGCATAGGCATAATATTAATATTGAGTTGAGTACATTAATTTTTTTTAATTATACATGAAAATTTAGGCATTAGTGTGGCATAATATAAAATAGCCATATTTATTAATTATACTGATGATTTTATTTGTTTTGGAAAAAAATTCATTCAAAAAAAATTTAGTTTGATGATAAGTTAACTATGAATTGTTTATGTTCATGTAAGAACGCATAATGGCCTGAGCGATCTGTGTACTTGACAAGAGCTATAGAGGTTTGAATAAAAAAGAACAATGTTGTGCGTTAAGGAGTCTTTGACTCCTTGAATGCATATTTTAATGAATGAGTATAAAAGTAGAGAGGCATATAGACCTAATGACATGCATACAATATGGTTAGGAGGTAGAAGGGCTATAAGAGATTTTGGCATTATATTTTATAATGTATAATTTTATCTTTATTATCGTGTTGTGGTACAATAATCATGTAGCAAGATAATTTTATTATTGAAATTTATAATATTTGCCTTTAATAAAAAAATTTAATGTTGACATTTAAAACTTGATAGAGAGTAATATTTATAATAAAACTTATATTTAATATCACTAATTCATAGTTACTATAATAACTTTTTTTTTCTAAATATAGTATAAATTATTGTTTATAATGAGATAATGGATTTGAATGCATAATACATTTATTTTTCTATAGACATTTATCAATATTTTATTTAACTAATAAACAATTGATGTTAAGCCCTATTTTGCTAGCACGTGTTGATTAAAGGTAGATATTATAAATTATTTCTTGTAGGATTATTTTTTCTATTTTGTAATTTTATTTTTTTGATGGGTAGAGGGATATATATCAAATTTTTTTTATATAGATTTTTTTGGTTTAATTTTTAGAATATGATATATTTGTCAATGATTTCCACTTTATTCTTATTTATGAGAATTTATTATTGGCTCTATATTGCTATAAAAAATGGATAAAATTTTTTTAAATAAATCTTTGTTAATGTTTATTATCATGCATTTATATAACCCACTCTATTGTGTTGTAATGATATTATTATTATAAAGAAACTATATTAGAGGAATGATTTATGATAGAGTTATTTGACTAGTCATTAAATTAAGTGGTAGAGATAAAATATCTTATTGTTATTATACTCATATATACACGTGCAATTTTATGAGTTATTATAAGGGATTGCTTGGTGAGTGTGAGTTGATTCAAATTTTTTGAATTTTCAAGATAGTATATAAGAGAGCCATGAATTTTATTCTATAATATAGTTTGCCAACTTGGTCAGTCTTGGTTAGTTAATGAGTGATGCTCAGAGAAGAATGTTTTTTATTTGAGAGGCGGAGGGAGGCATAAATTTAAGGTTTAATTTGCCTCATTCCATGGATGTGATAGAACCTCAAATATTTAGGGTTGAGTTTTNGTATTAGAGGAATGATTTAGTTATTTGACTAGTCATTAAATTAAGTGGTAGAGATAAAATATCTTATTGTTATTATACTCATATATACACGTGCAATTTTATGAGTTATTATAAGGGATTGCTTGGTGAGTGTGAGTTGATTCAAATTTTTTGAATTTTCAAGATAGTATATAAGAGAGCCATGAATTTTATTCTATAATATAGTTTGCCAACTTGGTTACTCTTGGTTAGTTAATGAGTGATGCTCATAGTAGAATGTTTACTATTTGAGAGGCGGAGGGATGCATAAATTTAAGGTTTAATTTGCCTCATTCCATGGATGTGATAGAACCTCAAATATTTAGGGATGAATTTTNTCTGTTACACTTAAACTTTTTCCTTTTTCACTTAGGGATAAGACTAAGATGTGGTTAAATTCGTTAGCACTTGGATCTATTAGAACTTGGAGAGAACTTTCACAGAAATTTCTATCCAAATTTTTCCCTCCATCCAAAACTGCTAAACTTAGAAATGACATAACATCATTTTGTCAGATTGATGTCTTCCATCCAAAACTGCTAAACTTAGAAATGACATAACATAGTTCTGTCAGATTGATGGAGAGTCAATATATGAAGCTTGGGAGAGATTTAAAGATATAACATCTTTCTGTCAGATTGATGGAGAGTATCCAAAACTGCTAAACTTAGAAATGACATAACATCATTTTGTCAGATTGATGGAGAGTCGAAAAACTGCTAAACTTAGAAATGACATAACATTGTTCTGTCAGATTGATGGAGAGTCAATATACGAAGCTTGGGAGAGATTTAAAGATCTTCTTAGAAATTGCCCTCATCATTCATTACCAGACTGGTGCTGCTAAACTAAGAAATGACATAACATCGTTCTGTCAGATTGATGGAGAGTCAATATATGAACTGCTAAACTTAGAAATGACATAACATCATTCTGTCAAATTGATGGAGAGTCAATATATGAAGCTCAGAGAGATTTAAAGATCTTCTTAGGAAGTGCTTACATCAATCGTTACCAGATTGGTTGATAATTCAAACTTTTTACAATGAATTTGTGGGATCTCTTAGATCGATTATAGATGTTGCGGCTGGTGGTTCTTTAATGTCAAAACTTTTTGATGAGGCTTATTAGTTAATAGAAGAGATGGCTACCAACAATTTTCAATGGCCCTCTGATAGGATAAATCCTAAAAGAGTAGCTAGTATCCACAATTCTGATGCAATATCTATGTTAGCTTCACAGATTGCTGTAATATTAAAGAAATTAGATCATTATGTAATGAATTATTCTCCAACACCTACTATGATGGAAGAGAATTCATCTGGGAAATTTGTGGATGTTCAACCTTCTTATGAGACTCTAAATGCTATTAACAACTGACCCCATAGCCCTTATTCGAACAATTATAACCCAGGTTGGAAGAGTCATCCTAACTTTAATTGGAATAACAATTCTTATACAAATCAACAGTGGGCAAACAACCGAGTAACCCATTGGGAAATTCATCCAACCAAAGAAATGTTAATTATAAACCTTCTTATCCTTCAGGATTTAACAATAACCCTCAATTTAAGGAAAAAAAGTTGTCTATGGAAGAGCTGATATTGAATATTGACAGCAACTTTATATATGCTTAAAAATATAAGTATTTAATACTGCTGCTAAAACAATTAATTCCTCAGCAACTGCACCAAAAATGTAATAACAGTTATAGATTCGATAAAGATGTATGTATAAAATATTCAATAATTGTAAAGTCACCTTAATAATGGTTATAGATTCGATAAAGATGTATATATAAAATATTCAATAATGGTAAAGTCACACTTATCAATGCAAGTATACGTATCACTCAAGTAATATAGGGCTCTAATGGAGTCTTAGATATCAATCCCACAGGGAGTAATAAATAAAGATGTATGTATAAAATATTCAATAATTGTAAAGTCACACTTATCAATGCAAGTATACGTATCACTCAAGTAATATAGGGCTCTAATGGAGTCTTAGATATCAATCCCACAGGGAGTAATACGTATCACTCAAGTAATATAGGGCTCTAATGGAGTCTTAGATATCAATCCCACAGGGAGTAATAATATCGCACAAGTAATATAGGGCTCTAATGGAGTACTAGATATCAATCCCACAGGGAGTGGTTTAGAACTAGCTCAAGTAATATAGGGCTCTAATGGAGTCCTAGATATCGATCCCACAGGAAGTGGTTTAGAAATCAAGTAATATAGGGCTCTAATGGAGTCCTAGATATCGATCCCACAGGGAGTAATATTAGAATTATGTATAAAATATTCAATAATTGTAAAGTCACACTTATCAACGCAAGTATATGTATCGCTCAAAATATAAGATAAATATGGACGAAATAAATATTCAATAATTGTAAAGTCACACTTATCAACGCAAGTATACGTATCGCTCAAGTAGATTAAATATTCAATAATTGTAAAGTCACACTTATCAACGCAAGTATATGTATCGCTCAAGTAATGGATTCGATAAAGATGGATGTATAAAATATTCAATAATTGTAAAGTTACACTTATCAACGCAAGTATACGTATCGCTCAAGTAATATACGACTCTAATGGAGTCTTAGATATCAATCCCATAAGGAGTAATATTAGAACTATGAACTAAGATTTTAGAAAGCAATACTTAATCATAATAATAGAATTCAAATTGCTTATCTGTCACTAACAGGCAATTGAAATAAATATGTAATTTTAATAACTCTTAAATAACTAATTATACTAATAATATTTTAAATGTGATATTCAATATATAAGAAAGCATCCTTCTCCTTGTCAAGAAATTATAGTGAATGGATAAAGTGAATCAGTTCTGGTTGTATTTTTCCAAATAGGAGCATACCTATACTTTACCCTTTGGTCTAGGCATAAAGAGCATTGACTAATCCTACGCTTGTTTACTGAATCTACGACTAGGTTGGGAGAATACCGGCTCTCACTTCGGAGCTCCCACGTTCCCCTCGCTTGAGGGCTAACATCTACACTTTAGCACCCANAAGATCTGAGTAGTTTTCTTTGTTTTTCTTCTTGTCTTGAGATTTGGGAAATGGTGATTTGAATTGGTGAAGCCATGAAAATGTTAAAGAAATTGTGATGATCTTTTCAAAAATGGTGATTTGAATTGGTGAAGCTATGAAAATGTTTAAGAAATTGTGATGATCTTTTCACCATCTTAATTTACTTTCAATCTGGCCAATTGATTTGTTAAAATATGTTGAGTTTTACAACTATTCTTAATTTACTTTCAATCTAGCCAATTGATTTGTTAAAATATGTTGAGTTTTACAACTAATTTAATTTACTTTCAATTTGGCCAATTGATTTGTTAAAATATGTTGAGTTTTACAACTGAAGTAAAGATTACATCCAAGACTAATTTACTTTCAATCTGGCCAATTGATTTGTTAAAATATGTTGAGTTTTACAACTAAAGTTAATTGGTGAAGCCATGAAAATGTTTAAGAAATTGTGATGATCTTTTCACTTTGATCTTAATTCTTTCAATCTGACCAATTGATTTGTTAAAATATGTTGAGTTTTACAACTAAAGTGAAGATCTTAATTTGACCAACTGATTTGTTAAAATATGTTGAGTTTTACAACTAAAGTGAAGATTACATCCAAGATTCAGNAATATAATTATCGGGCATAGAATTGGAGATTTTAGAGTGACATACTAAAATCCCAAATTCGGTCTTATTGTTTGGGTGCTGAAGTGTAGATGTTAGCCCTCATGTGAGAGAAACGTAGGAGCTCTAAAGTGAGAGCTGGTATCCTCCCAGTCTAGCCGCAGATTCAGTAAACAAGCGTAGGATTAGTCAATGTTTTTTTTGCCTGGACCAAAGGGTAAAAAATATGTATGCTCCTATTTGACACAATACAAATTGAACTGATTCACTTTATCCATTCCTTATAATTTCTTGACAAGGAGAATAATGTTTTCTTATATATTGAATATCACATTAAAAACCTCATTAGTATAATTAGTTATTTAAGAGTTATTAAAATTACATATTTATTTCAATTGCTTATTAGTGACAAATAAGCAAATTGAATTCCATTATTGCGATTGAGTATTGTTTTTCTAAAATCTTAATTCGTAGTTCTAATATTACTCCCTGTGAAATCGATATCTAGGACTCCAATAGAGCCTTATATTACTTTAGTGATACGTATACTTGTGTTGATAAGTGTGACTTTACAATTATTGAATATTTTATACATCCATCTTTATCGAGTTTATAACTGTTATTAAGTTTTGGTGCAATTGCTGAGGAACTAAATCTTTTAGCAGCAGTATTAAATACTTATATTTTTAAGCATATATAAAGTCGTTGTCATAAGGCCAGAATATCTAAATAACTTGCAGGACTGAAATATCATATAATTTCTTTTTCAAAGATGCAAAGTCAAACCATAGATTATTTTGAGATGTTACTGAATATTCTTCAGTATCATCGACTTCTCCTACTTTTCGTTCCTTTAAATTCCGAAAATAATTGTTCTTACTTGAATCTATCCCACGTGATTTTCCTATAAGCATTCGTGAAAACCTAAACGTTGAATTTTTTAAGACGAAACCTCTAATTATTATCGAGAGTTTTCTCAAATGACTCTCGTCATTTGGGATGTAATTAACTATAGCGGCTTGCCTCTATAAGAAATTAAGAACTCTTATTAATCTAAAACCTATCTAATATGTGCATTAGATAATGGAACTTGCCGGCTATAAATTCGCAGACCAAAATAGAGTCATAAAATTTTAAGTTTAGATAATTAAGCCTACTAGTAAGTGATATGATCATCCTTCTAGATGATATATCATTTATGGTATCGTGCTCAGCTAATTAAACTATTAGATATATGAGGTCTATCCGGTTTCATCATTTTCTAAAAATAAAAATAAAAATAACAATTTTCACAAAATTAAAACTACATTATATATTATACTAAATTTAAATTTTTAAAAAAATCTTATTTAAAAAAAAAATAGCCGACAAGCACAGAAAATGATTATTGTCTTACGATGGTGAAGATTTATTGGTTTTTCTTTGGTGTTTCTTGAATTGATTAATTTGGCTTTTAATTTTGAGCTACTTATTTATATTATGCCTTATATCCAATCACTCATTTACTTTATCATATAATCTTATAATATTAGGCACTTGTTTGATGATACACTTATAAGATTCCATTACTTAGCTTCAAACTTGCTTATGATGTATTATTTTAATGTTTTATTTTTTATTATAATTAATCCTACTTACTCGTTTTATAGCACTACTCATCTTATATACATTGTCACAAATGTTTACATATTTATTATGTTTGCTTGCGTATTATTTTATTTTGCTTATTTATTTTGTGGGTTTGATATTTTATATTTGTGATAGCTACCCAAATGATGTAGTGATGACCAAAATAGTCTTTAAGAGAAAAGTGGCCAACCACACAGGCATACGTGTAAAGTAATATGTGGTTTTTGTCAGTGTGTCTATCCCATGAGAAAAGAGTTAAGATCAATTCCAATAGGTGAATCCCTAGGCTACTAACTTACTAAATCTAGTTTGATGTGATCACAATTGCAAGGCTAAAATCATATAATCTTATGTAAATCAAAAAAGAAAACATAAAGTGAGATCAAGAAACACTAGGGTCACTACGTTGGGGGGATTTAAGACGGTAAAAGGATACATGTGTAGTGTATTTTTGTGATTTTCTCAATCATTCCCCAACATGATAGTTGTCAAGCANTTTTTAATGTTTATTTTTTATTATATTTAATCCTACTTACTCATTTTTTAGCACTACTCATCTTATATAAATTCTCACAAAAGTTTACATATTTATTATGTTTGATTGCTTATTATTTTATTTTGTTTATTTATTTTGTGGGTTTGATATTTGATATTTGTGATAGCTACCCAAATGATGTAGTGATGACCAAAATAGTTTTTAAGAGAAAAGTGGCCAACCACACAGGGAATACGTGTAAAGTAATATGTGGTTTTTGTCTGTGTGTGATCCCATGAGGAAAGAGTTAAGATCAATTCCAATAGGTGAATCCCTAGGCTACTAGCTTACTAAATCTAATTTGATGTGATCACAATTGCAAGGTTCAAATCACATAATCTTATGTAAATCAGAAAAGAAAACATAAAGCGAGATCAATAAACACTAGGGTCACTACGTTGGGGGGATTTAAGATGGTAAAAGGATACATGTTTAGTGTATTTTTGTGATTTTCTCAATCATTCCCCAACATGATAGTTGTCCAGCGGGGATAACAGTTCTTCTAAGCATACGCTTAGGTAATAAGAAAAATCAGAAATCATTTTACATTTAAGTTATGTTCAACCATGCATCTTTTCTTCTTATTTTTTAATATTCCCTATCTTGGTTACAAAACCCTAATGACAATATTTTTATTTCACCATATTTTTGTGAGTTAACTTATTTCTTCCACTAGAAAATAGGTAGAATTCCAATATCAAAAATAATTTTAACATCCCAATGGTCTAGATCAGGAGTAAATAACATTTAAAAAGTTGACCTACTACTTGGATACATAAAAAAGTGCAGAAAATGATACGGGGGAATCACATGTAGGAAAAACCACAAAAAACACCTATCCTAACATCATAGAAGCACGAAAGAAGTTTAGTTGTGATTCATGAGAGCCAAAAACTAAAAATGAGTCATTGAAACCAAGGAAAAACAATATACATACATATATATATATATATATATATATATATATATATATATATATATATATATANTAGAAAAGAATGTATACATAATTACATAGACACTACATTTGTAAAAGAACATATACTACAAGTTTTACACAGATACTACACTTGCAAAATGATAGATACCACATCCATAAAATGATAAATACTACACCATAGACACTATACACTAGATTAATATATATACACTTGATAACACTCACATATACACTCGCATATCATATATTACATTTCATACATTACACAACAAATACCACAATACACATCACACCCCACACGACAGATACTATAGTTGTATCACATCACATACTACACATCACACCCCATATGACAAATACTATAAGAATAAATATTACACTTGTTTCGAAATCTCTGATAATACATAAGTAATATCACTTATTCCAATATCACGTATAGGTGCACCACATTTTGATAAGTTCAGATACTATCTCACATGGGTATATTATACCTTTAACAAAAATAAGTTCAGATACTATTGGGTTTACAGATCCATTAAATGATAGGGTCTAGGGCTGCCTGATTATAAGGGCGATTCGTTGGTGACCTCTAGTTGAGATTGATAGGTTGACTTTGATGTATCAGTTGCCTATGAAATTGGGATAAAAGAGAAAAAAAAGTCTAGTCTGAGCCTAACCTTAAATCAAAAGCTAATATTCCACTTTAAATTTTCATATGCTTATCACTTAGCCTTTCTTTTATAATCTGCAAATGTTTGTCAAACACATTTATATTATGCAATTGTAATATGTTTTGTAGCATCTCCAATCTTAATCAGGTACATTTAGTTGTTTCAGTTTTGTTTATTTACTTCATATTTCTTTCTTTATTGCATAATCTTTCTTTTTTATATTGCTTTACTTTTATAATTTTCCTTCAGTCTGTTCATGTTACAGTACTTTACTACACAACTATTCCTTTTCTGTATTGCATCGTACTATAGACATTCATCTGTATTCATACTTCTAAATATAATTTTCCTAGCATGTTCATACAATTCCCTAGGATAGACCGTTTGAGGCATGGTTTTCTCTTTTTTTATCCCTTTTCTCGGAACGAGATGATAAAGACATCAAATGATGATTTATCCCCGGGCAGTGGTCGGGACTGCAACATAAGGTGAAAGAGAAGCCTCAACTGAACTTCGATAGATTCCAATAACATACCTATAAAACGCTGAGGTTGTTCCTATGGCATGACGTAAATCCTCACATTATCTTTTAGGACTTTCTATAATTTTTATATCGTATGATATATGTCCTAAAATTTTTAGAATTCTGAGGTCGTCGTTCGGTATGACATAAATCCTCACATTTTCTCTGGTAATTTACATATGAAATGTAGATATAAGCTGACCAAAGGAAAATATGTTGAGATTTTCATACCTATTTTACANAGTCCTAAAATTTTTAGAATTCTAAGGTCATCGTTCGGTATGACATAAATCCTCACATTTCCTCTGATAATTTACATATGAAATGTAGATATAAGCTGACCAAAGGAAAATATGTTGAGATTTTCATACCTATTTTACATTATTTTTTATGATATTGCACTCTTAAAAAAGGTATTTTTGATGTTTTATTGCAGGAATGATGAATTAGGGTCATTGGAGCAAAAAGATAGAAAGGTATTTTTGATGTTTTGTTGCAGGAATGATGAATTAGGGTCAATAGAGCAAAAATATGCAAAAAAAAATATGTTGAGATTTTCATACCTATTTTACACTATTTTTTATGATATTGCACTTTAAAGAAGGTATTTTTATGTTTTGTTGCAGGAATGATGAATTAGGGTCATTGGACAAAAAGATGCAAAAATGAGTAAATTTGGAGCGAAAATGACCAAAATGTGAAGATTTAAACTAGGGCGCCGACGTCGGACTTTTCCCGAGACTCCAGAATTAATTCACTTAGAAGACCCGCCGACGGTGCNTAAAAAGATGCAAAAAGGAGTAAATTTGGAGCGAAAATGACCAAAATGTGAAGATTTGAACTAGGGCGCCGACGTCGGACTTTTCCCGAGACTCCAGAATTAATTCACTTAGAAGACCCGCCGACGGTGCCCTCGAGGTTGTCGATGGCGAGCTCGACGGTTATGTCCAATAAAGCATTGGATGAGGACAAATTTTGGAGGGGTGCTTAGGCAACTCTTAGAAAAACTCATCCACAACTTTAAAAGAAGATTTTGGCCGAAAATGGAAGAGGAGTTCGAGGAGTCGGAAGGTTAGAACAGCGTCAAAGAGTTCCAGTAGTGTGTAGAGAGTCTAAATTGTAAGGAATTCTTCAAGATATTGTAAGAGTGGAGGGAAAGTGAGAGATTTCTTCCTCATTGCCGCTTCAAAAATGAATTCTATGTTCTGTAAAGAAAGGAAGAGGTTCAGAGGAACTTCGAGAAGTTTTCTTGGGGAGAAATTAGATATAAGTTTATTTATTGTTGTAGTTTGTATGACTTTGATTTTATATAAGNAAAGAGTTCCAGTAGTGTGTAGAGAGTCTAAATTGTGAGGAATTCTTCAAGAGATTGTAAGAGTGGAGGGAAAGTGAGAGATTTCTTCCTCATTGCCGCTTCAAAGATGAATTTTATGTGCTGTAAAGAAAGGAAGAGGTTCAGAGGAACTTCGAAAAGTTTTCTTGGGGAGAAATTAGATATAAGTTTATTTATTGTTGTAGTTTGTATGGCTTTGATTTTATATAAGAATTCTGAGTTTTGTTGTGTTTTCCCCATGAGATATGAGTAGTTTTCTTTGTTTTTCTCCTTGTCTTGAGATTTGGAAAATGGTGATTTGAATTGGTGAAGCCATGAAAATGTTAAAGAAATTGTGATGATCTTTTCACTTTGATCTTAATTTACTTTTAATCTGACCAACTGATTTGTTAAAATATGTTGAGTTTTACAACTAAAGTGAAGATTACATCCAAGATTCAGGGAATAAATTTGTTAAAATATGTTGAGTTTTACAACTAAAGTGAAGATTACATCCAAGATTCAGGGAGTAATTTGTTAAAATATGTTGAGTTTTACAACTAAAGTGAAGATTACATCCAAGATTTAGGGAGGTTAAGCCCTTGGAAGTTGGGTGCAAATAAATAGGGAAATAATATTATCGGGCATAGATTTGGAAACCTTGGAAGTTGGGTGCAAATAAATAGGAAAATAATATTATCGGGCGTAGAATTGGAGATTGCATTGGAAGTTGGGTGAAAATAAATAAGGAAATAATATTATCGGGCGTAGAATTGGAGATTTTAGAGTGACAGAAATTGGGTGCAAATAAATAGGGAAATGAAATTATCGGGCGTAGAATTGGAGATTTTAGAAAATGACAGACTAAAATCCCCAATTCGGTCAGTTGGGTGCAAATAAATATGGAAAAAAAATTATCGAGCGTAGAATTGGAGATTTTAGAGTGACAGACTAAAATCCCCAATTTGGTGCAAATAAATAGGGAAATAAAAATTATCGAGCGTAGAATTGGAGATTTTAGAGTGGAAAGGTATGTTGAGTTTACAACTAAATTTACAACTAAAGTGAAGATTACATCCAAGATTTAAATATTAGTGAAATATAATTATCGGGCGTAGAATTGGAGATTTTAGAGTGGCAGACTAAAATCCCAAATTCGGTCTTATTGTTTGGGTGCTAAAGTGTAGATATTAGCCCTCAGGTGAGAGAAACGTAGGAGCTCCAAAGTGAGAGCTGGTATCCTCCCAGTCTAGCCGCAGATTCAGTAAACAAGCGTAGGATTAGTCAATGTTCTTTATGTCTGGACCTAAAGGTAAAAAATATGTAGCTCCTATTTGACACAATACAAATTGAACTGATTCATTTTATCCATTCCTTATAATTTCTTGACAAGGAGAATAATGTTTTCTTATATATTGAATATCACATTAAAAACCTCATTAGTATAATTAGTTATTTAAGAGTTAAGATATATTGAATATCACATTAAAAACCTCATTAGTATAATTAGTTATTTAAGAGTTATTAAAAATTTAAATAGTTATTTTAATTTTCTATTAGTGACAGATAAACAAATTGAACTTCGTTGTTGCAATTAAAGTATTGCTTTTCTAAAGAACCTTCATTGGTATAATTAGTTATTTAAGAGTTATTAAAATTACATATTTATTTCAATTGCCTTCTTCATTAGTATCATTAGTTATTTAATAGTTATTAAAATTACATAATTATTTCAATTGCCTAATAGATGACAGATAAGCAATTTGAATTATATTGTTGTGATTAAGTGTTGATTTTCTAAAATCTTAGTTCATAGATAAGCAATTTGAATTATATTGTTGTGATTAAGTATTGCTTTTCTAAAATCTTAGTTTGTAGTCATAAGCAAATTGAATTCCATTGTTGCGATTAAGTATTGCTTTTTCTAAAATCTTAGTTTGTAGTTCTAAAAGCAAATTGAATTCCATTATTGCGATTGAGTATTGCTTTTCTAAAATCTTAATTCGTAGTTCTAATATTACTCCCTGTGAGATCGATATCTAGGACTCCAATAGAACCTTATATTACTTTAGTGATACGTATATTTGCGTTGATAAATGTGACTTTACAATTATTGAATATTTTATACATCCATCTTTATCGAATCTATAACTGTTATTCGATACGTATACTTGCGTTGATAAGTGTGATTTTACAATTATTGAATATTTTATACATCCATCTTTATCGAATCTATAACTGTTATTAAGTTTGTTGATAAGTGTGACTTCACAATTATTGAATATTTTATACATACATCTTTATCGAATCTATAACTGTTATTAAGTTTTTGATATTAAATACTTGTATTTTTAAGCATATATACTAAATCTTTTAGCAGCAGTATTAAATACTTATATTTTTAAGCATATATAAAGTCGTTGTCATAAGGCCAGAATATCTAAATAACTTGCAGGACTGAAATATCATATAATTTCTTTTTCAAAGATGCAAAGCCAAACCATAGATTATTTTGAGATGTTACTGAATATTCTTCAGTATCATCGACATCTCCTACTTTTCGTTCCTTTGAATTCCGAAAATAATTGTTCTTACTTGAATCTATCCCACGTGATTTTCCTATAAGCATTCGTGAAAACCTAAACGTTGAATTTTTGAAGACGAAACCTTTAATTATTATCGAGAGTTTTCTCAAATGACTCTCGTCATTTGGGATGCAATTAACTATAGAGGCTTGCCTCTATAGGAAATTAAGAACTCTTATTAATCTAAAACCTATCTAATCTGTGCATTAGATAATGGAACTTGTCGGCTATAAATTCGCAGACCAAAATAGAGTCATAAAATTTTAAGTTTAGATAATTAAGCCTACTAGTAAGTGATATGATCATCCTTCTAGATGATATATCATTTATGGTATCGTGCTCAGCTATTTAAACTATTAGATATATGAGGTCTATCTGGTTTCATCATTTTTCAAAAATAAAAATAAAAATAACAATTTTCACAAAATTAAAACTACATTATATATTATATTAAATTTAAATTTTTAAAAAAATCTTATTTAAAAAAAAAATAGCCGACAAGCACAGAAAATGATTATTGTCTTACGGTGGTGAAGATTTATTGGTTTTTCTTTGGTGTTTCTTGAATTGATTAATTTGGCTTTTAATTTTGAGCTACTTATTTATATTATGCCTTATATCCAATCACTCATTTACTTTATCATATAATCTTATAATATTAGGCACTTGTTTGATGATACACTTATAAGATTCCATTACTTAGCTTCAAACTTGCTTATGATGTATTTTTTTAATGTTTATTTTTTATTATATTTAATCCTACTTACTCATTTTTTAGCACTACTCATCTTATATAAATTCTCACAAAAGTTTACNAGATACATATATATCTATATATGTATTTATATTTGTGGGTGCACTTTGGTCCTGACATGGGTATTCTACCACTCTATCTTGTGAGCATTTATGATGCAAACCTTGTGCAGGTGCACTTGGATTGGGCGGGGGTGTGCCCCCTTTGGCAACTTAGCACGGGTGAGCTTCAACGTGGGCGCGAGTGCACCAATTTTTTATGTTTTCCTCCCAATTCACCACTTTTTCTACTCCAATTAGCTTAATCCCTACAACCCACAAAACATGACAGAAATATCTTACCCAAGTGTCATACGGTTATAGAATATGCAAGAAAAATAGATTAACGTGGCGAAAAATTGTATATATTTTATTCATATTAAAATTCCTCAAACTTACATATTACTTGCCCTCAAGTAATTCAATCACATTGCTCAAATTTACGAGAATAAGGGTTCACAAATTTCTATGGATTTCCCCTGATTTTTTATAATTATAAGAATTAAAATTTTGCGATTTTCATCCTTGATTTGAATTATTGTAAATCTCTAATAACTCATATCTTCCTTTATTCACTTCATTCATAGAATTTTTCCTTTTGCATTCAATTAATTCAGTGCAGTTAAAAATCATTTTGTTAATCCAAATTTTTATGTACTGAATTCATATTGAAACCGTCTACTATCCCTTAATTTTTACTGTATTTTATCGGATCCTCGATATCCATTAAGAAGTTCTTGAGTCATATAATTTAATGAAAAGTGTAAGATTACTAATATGCTTAACATCAAGCTTCTTCTCCTATGGTCTTTTCGTTTCTTCTTTTTTTTCTTCTTTTCTTTTTATGTGGCATTTTTTCTCTAAATATTTTCTTCTCTTTTTTAAGCCATTTTTGTTTCTTTTCTCTTTTCTTTTTTTTTCTCAAGGATTATTATATTTGGTTTAGCAGGTTTAAAGAATTCTAGGCTTCTAATTTTCCTTACGTCGTATGTCTTAATTTTTTCTTAGTGTGAGTTGTTAGGCTTCTATAAATCAATTCAAAATCAAATTATAATCATGTTTTTTAAATTAAAACTTAAGACCTAAAAGCCATTGATTAATTTTCTCTCTTTCTAGGCACACTTTTTCAAATGTTTTGATAAATTCAAGTTAGGAAGGATTAACCTTGAGTGGTAGCTTATTATTGAAGAACTTAAACTCAAAATTGTGGATGGATTTCGTAATCTTTTAAAAAAATTTAATTACCATTGTTCATTATTAAGAGTTACATATAAATTGCTTATGAAATACAATATAAGCAGAGTGATATATTTCTTTAAAGCATGCACATAGATGAATTTCTCTCTCCCAAGCTTGGTTTTTATCCTACCCTCACCAAATAGTTAATGCAAGAGGAAATATAATAAATAGTAAAATAGGAACTACTCAGTTGCAAACATATACAAGCAACATCAAAGCATGAAAAAATATCATAGGAGTGTAGAACAATTAGTAAACAAGGAATATCTCTACTCAGTGCACATCACAAAAAAGTAGACAATAACAAGTGTAAGTAAGTAAGTATGTCACGTAGAAAAAATCTCAACTAACATATTCATACATATACATGCTCTTGAATAAAAATCCAATAATAAAATATATCTCAATTAATATCAAAGTTCAAAATATTTAGAGTTCTATCAACATAAAACATCATCAGAAATGACATCTCCATATCCAGAAAAAATCAAGTACCCAACAAATCATAATGAGACAACCACAAGACAGATTTCAGCAAAACTATCATCTTTATTGTCAGCCTCCATCTATGCAGTGTCGTAAGTGAACTTCTGAAGTAGAGGGGGTGCTGAAAAAACAATTGAATCAGGACCAATACCCTTCCCCTCATGCCTATAAAGCTCCCTCTCGGTAAAAAAATACCAATGCGTGTAGTTGTACTGATGTTGGTGCTGCCAGTCATAGAAGTGTGACCTTTCATAGAGATCATGCGGCTCTTATTACACAACCCTAATGTCTATGGAGAGGGTCTCTAGATTCTTTGTGAGGGCTATTACAGATGTGTGAGGTCTTGGTTAGGATAGCTTTCACTATAAGGAGCTCTCCCCCCATTTATGGATAAATATCCACCCATAAGAGAAAATAATTTATTTTGTGATCAGGTTTGGAGGATTAAGCTATTTCTCCTATCTATCTCTGCAAAGTGTGGTAATAGGTGCAGATGACCCAGTTCCACAGTGGTACCTCCACGGATAATGTGGCTATGGGAGAGAGCTAGGACTAAGTCGACTTCGATTGACTTACTAGTCTTAAGTGATTAAATTCAGAACGGTGCAGTTCTTCATCACTTCAGTCAACTTTGTTGTTGGTAAAATTTTAGCACAAATGAAATGACGCTATGCCTTAGATTCCATTACCATTGATGCACATGAGAAATTTACAATTTTTCATCTCTCACATGCCACTGGGCAATCTGATATGGGAGAAATTTGATTATCTCCTTGTAATCATAAGCTAAGAAGTTGGAAAAATTGCATTCTGGATCATCACTCATATTTATAATGTAATTGATCATGGTGGCATCATAGTCTACCCATTTCCCTCACATGAAAACCTTATCATCAATGGATTCTTTAGTGTTGATGAAACTCATGAACAAGCGAGACTACAATTGGATAAATGGAGTAAGAGAATGACTTCCACTTCTTTGACGATTTGGCTTTTCATCTGACCTCCGGATTCAAGGAATACTCGTTCGAGGAACAGTTTCTTCAATGCAAGAAAATCGTTGTAATGATTAGAAGCATTTAAACAAATGAACTTCCTACTGTTGAATTTGGTCTCCTTCATACCCTTAATCTTTTGTGTTATTGTCCTAAAGAATAAAATAGGAGGTAGATCTACAAGAAAGGATGAATTATTTAAAAAATTTATGATACTACCTCCTATATGCTTCAAATTCTTCTCTCATCATAAAAAGTGTTATGGCAGTTTCTATTCATGGTGCCCAGTGCTCAAATGTTAAGCTAAATGCTAGGGTGTCAATCAGAAAGATGAAGCAAGGAAGAAGAAATAGCAAAAAATGGTGAACATTGGTGCAATTTGCCATATTAAGAAGTTGGGCTTGGGTGTTTGATATCCTCAGTGCGAGTGTGCTAAAGTGTCAGGGCACGTATGCGGATGTGCCATTTACATCATGCAAACATGACTGCAGCTACCACATTGGTGTAAGTGTGCTACGTGATGGGCATGAGCGCACTAGATTCTGGCAGCACAACACGCGTCGTGAGTTGGTGCTGATTTGTCGCTTACTTTGTCTCGCTGTGAGAAAGGATATGGGAAAAATGAGAGTGTGCTAAAAGAGGGCACGGGAGGCATGAGTACACCCTGTCTAAAACACCGGTTCACCCCAACGTAGAGTGGAATGAGTACGCTTATGGTTAACGTGGGTGTGCTACCAATGAGTTGCTTGGTGCAGGTGCACCGGCCTTAATTTTCTCATTTGTCTATTTTTCAACCTTTTTACCTTACCAATAGGGATTGAGTACTCTGAGATAGTCATAACACAAAAAAAAACACAATAATAAAGATGATGAACACAAAAACAAAATCAAACTAAAAAAAATTCCTAAGATGTTACTTGGGTTTCCTCCCAAAGTATCACTTGGTTTAACGTCATCAACCAGACCAAGTCGGATCAGATAAAACTTATAATAGTTTTTCAGGATCAAATTACCTTCTCAATAGTCCATGAGCAATGGTCTCAAATTTCTATTATCATGGTGAATTTCCTAAATCCTCTAAGTTCACTCTCCCTCAAAATTCTTTTACAGAGCATGTGGTCGCCCCAATCTTCATGTTCAATTTTCTAGCAACACATCAATTTATGTCATGTAGTCCTCTCCCAAATTTCCTGATAGAGGTCTAATTTGATTGTAAGTTGTAAAGAATATCTCATTCCGAACAACTTTCAAATCTTAACTTTCTAGTTGTTTTCTCAACTCATGAATACTCATTGAGGGCACCTCAGAACATCCTCCTAAAGAATGAAATCCTGTTTTTTCAAGGAAATTCTAAGACTCTCTTCCTATGGCTTCTCTTGTGGATCGTTCTACATGCTTAACTCTCTCCTTATCCTCTCTAGGTTTCACTGTTAATAGAAGAGTACATTCTTCTTCACTTACCTTTCAACAAAATTCTTCCAAAATAGCTAGCTCTTCGTGGCCTAATTTCTATGATGCAAGAGATTGGCTATCCACTACCTCATTCACCACTTCTACACTTTGGCTTAGATCAATTCTAGAGTCTTGGGAAAATTAACTTAGTTTTAACACATCAAATGTCACCTCCTAATTATTTGCTCTCATAATTAATTTACCCTTTTGAACATAAATCATTGTCACTCTTGTGGCTAACAATGTCTGACCAAAAATAAATATCCTTTCCTTATCCTCCTCCATATTAAGAACCACAAAATGCTTGGAAATATTAATTTTTCCACCTTAAAAAATATGCACTCTATGATTCCTTTTGGTTATAATAATGATCAGTCTACTATATGAGAAGTTAGGGGGCGGGATGGATATCTCTTTGTTCTAATTATTTGAAAATGGACAAGAGTATGAGATTTATGTTGGCACCCAAGTTACATAGAGCTTTCCCCATGAATTTTCTTTTTACAATAGAAGGGATTGTGAAGCTACTTGGGTCTTATAGTTTGGTTGGCACCCTCTTCTGCATGATGGCATTGCACTCCCCAGTAAAAGCAATTGTATTACCAACTCCTATGATATATATTGTGAGGCTACTCAAAGAGGCATGGCGACTAAGCAGACTTCTTTTGAGTGAAACGTCATTAAACTGACTCAACAGACAACTTCACTTCTATATTTTTATAGGATATTTGGTATTATGTCTCATACATGAATTACTTAAGTTTGACATGATTCGTCAAAGCTCCATTCGTTGGATCCTTTTCTTGTCGTTGGGTGATTTTCCAAGTAGCTGCAAATTTCTTTACAATTTTTGGCCTTAATCAATTCTTCAGTTATATTATAGAGTGACGACATTTCTCTATTTCATGTTTGTGATCTTGATGACACGTGCATCACCACTTTGGTCTAAGAGGTAGCTCCCGACTTTCATTGGTGGCACCTTCTTGAAATACATCTTATTTTGAATGTCATCCACAACTTCTACCATTAAGATCCTCAAAGAAGTCAGTTGTGGGAGTTTATGGATCGATGGTGGCCTTTCTTTATTGTGATGGTTCGCCCATCATTCGAAGTATCGTACCCTCCTTCTCGTGAGAAAATGTTTTTTTGGCTTATGATCGTCTGAGAATGTGTAAATTCTTCAGAAAGAGCTTGATTCAATGGTTGGGGGTTGTGTCTGGGCTTCCAACCTTTTCCATGGGAGTTTCATTTAGAAGGGTGTGGTGGAACTATTCTGGCAAAGGGTGGAAGGAGAATTGTACTCTTTTATCAATATATGTGTGTTAGTGAGCTCCAGTAACTCAACTAACATGTTTGGGCATTGTAATCCTAGTGCATAGTAGAATGATCCCTTTTTTAGTATTTGACTACAGGATTCTTGAAGAAATGTAGATTCAAGGTCTCAGACTTCCAACATCTCTCTTTGGAAATGGGTAATGAAGACACATAAAAGTTTTTCTTGCCTCTGACATAATTGTAGGAGGGCCTGTGAGCTCTTGTCGGGTAGATGTGTGCTAGCAAACTATACGATGAACATTCTCTTATAATCTGAAAAAGATGTTATCACTCATAATGGTAGCTTGTTGAACCAATAAGGGCTAACTCCTGGAAGGTTGTGAACAATAGGTAGTGCTTCAATGCATCGTTTATTCTAAGTAGGTAGATGGCCAACTCAAAGAAGGTAATATTGGCAATCAGATCTAATCATCGCCAATAAGTCTCATTTGTCAAGATCTTGAAAGGCTCAAAAGGTTTGGCCTTAAGATTCTACCAAGACATGGCATTTTCTGGTTGTATGGGCTATGGTGCCTCGATGCGCTCTTATCGATGGTGATCGAGCAATGTTGAACATGTGCTATCTAGGTATTGGGTTTCTTGTTCACCTTCTAGCGATAGAGGAGCGCTTCCAGCCACTCTTCGTGAATGATGGAACATTGTTGGTCTTGGTGGTGGGGCCCTTTCGTAAGTCAACATGTCTTTGATGGCTTCCATCACTTGTTCTTGAAGCTCGTTAATTATTGTACTAAAAACTCTCGAGTGTAGTCCATATTTTCTGCGATTCCAAGATCTTTCTCTCCTCAAATTACTCTTGTTTTTGTTTGTGGCATGATCCGCGCTCACCGCATCTTTTAGGGTGTTGAACCAATATTTGTCATTGAAGCACACTCAAGGAGTACAACGTAAAAAGAGAGAGAACGTAAAAGGTGTGTAACGAATTAGGTATTTATGTATAGTTTCAACCATCCTTTTTTTTTACTTAACATTCCTTTATTTATATGGATGTTTAATGAATATTGTAAAATGATAATTTCTCCCTTATTGATTTATAATCGGCTGACTCATAATCATTGGCTCCCGGTTGTGTGGTTAGCAGTTGTCCAATGTTTCATCCTTTTGTCGACTGATTTCTTCCCCAACGATACCCGAGTTGAACTACTCATGACTCTACCAATTTTTTAGGCGTCTTTTCTCATTCAACTACTTGGGTGTTATTTGTCTTTCTGGTCTATCTACCCTTTGCATTGGTCGACCGAATAGTGTCTGAGCTTTGATCCGTTCATCTTCTGGGTTGGTTGACCTCTAGTTGATGGCTCGACAAGATCCTATCCTTAGGATGTCTTTATCCATTCTAATTGATAGCTTCTGTCTTGCTCGTAACCTCTTCGATCCATAGGTGATCTGACCAAGCGCATTTGGATTATATGTCTAATAATATTCATTTAAATTTAATACAATTGCTTAAATTTTGAATTAAACTAACAAATATGTTATCTTCGAAAGAAGAATCAAATCCCCATGACCATACAAAATAGATTGAAAATGTAAATGTTATGGGCATAAATGTAAAGAATGAGTGTGAAATATGGCATAAAGCAAGATTTTGAATTACATGTCTCAAATCCCTCTTACTTCAGCATGTGACAATTAGATAAGAAATCAACATCAAATAATTATGCCAACAAATTAATTTTTAATTCTATTAAATTACATGGACAGGAAAAAAATAAGAATTGATTTTATTATGATTGTTTTCTTAGGGCATTAACACATATATCACCTAATTGTTAGGTATTTACACATCTAACACCAAAACTTTTCTTTTTTACATTCATGCCACACAAATCTTTCATATCACATAACGAATACCACAAGCATGTATCTTAAATTTAAAGTTTAGATGTTACATACACAAATGTTGGCAGCTTTACTATTCCATAAAACAAAATAATTATAAAAGCGGTACACGTATAATCTAGTGTATTATTATTATTATTATTATTATTATTATTATTATTATTATTATTATTATTATTATTGTACTTTCATAAATTTTTATCATATGACATGAACCTTGAGATATGACATAGATCTCGATGTTTTTTTTTAGCAAAGAAATATTCAGACATTGATAAAAAGTAATCAAGAATTCTGATTTCAGCAAATTTATTGTCAAACTGACCGGCTCGACAAGAAGAACCTATTTATATCAAAATTAGTTCAATCCAAGTCAAATCAAGCTATGATCTAGTCATTTAACGACCCTTAGAAAATTTTCAGACATATTTAGAAGGTCAAACGAATGCCTAATCTTGCAAGTATATAGTCGAATTGAGTGACTTGACAAGAACGAGCCCAAGATTGTTCAATTCTGATATTGTGAATGCACTCAAATGTCCATCAAACATCATATGATCGAAGGAAGCTCTCCGGACTATTTAATCGAAGTGGTTCATATTTCTGCATTAATTGCACCTAGAACAGTAAATAGAGTTTCACTCCTCTCTTGAGGGGGAGGGATTGAGGCTTGAGAGAGACTTAAAGCTTTGAGAAAGAACTGAAGTCCAGCACTACCCCTATCACTGTTGGTCGTCGTCGGCCGTCATTGACCACTGTTGACCACTGTTGACCCCCACCGATCGTCTTCGACCATTGCCGACCACCGTCGATCGTCATCTACACCCACGAACCACCGTCGACCATCGTCAACCGTCGTTGATCTCCATTGACCATCTTCAACAGTCGCTGATCTCTGGCAATCATCTCCGACCGTCGTCGAGTACAACTGTCGCCGTCAACCAACCACCACCGGTCGTCGTCGACCACCGTCAACCACCACCTGCCGTCGTCGACCGCCGCTGACCTTCCTCAATCATCAAAAATCACCGTCGACCATCATAGACCAGACATCGTTAGTTGATGTTGCAACTTAGAAAACATAGTAACTATTTCTCATCTGTAGAACAAGGAGTCTTAACATATAGTGGATTCTTACAGTTGGGTCATGCCCCGTTGTTTTTTTTTTTCCTTTTATTGATTTTTTCACGTAAAAATTTCTTGTGTCATTATTAGTTATTTTTTTTAACTAAATATGTGTTGAATTCTTGTGCATTATTAAGACGATAATCTATTACTTTACGGTCGTAAATTTTCTAACACATATAAATTATTATTATATCAGTTGATTTTATCAGAATACCTAAAATAAACAAATATTCCGTTGACTTGTTAAGCACTTTGCCGGTGACCACTCAATTACGTTGCCGAGCCCTATTGGATACTGCTCACCTAAACTACGGGCTCGGTTGACGGAGTAATATGGCAGCAACTCGTTGCCTTGGTTTCATTTTGTTTAATTAAAATATTAAAAAGTCTTACAAATTATAATAATAATAATAAAAGAACCATTCGATTTTATAGCCTATGATACGAAAAATTATTCCATACGGATCC
>JXCR01134693.1:50957-63783 GCA_002079205.1 Phalaenopsis hybrid cultivar
ACACATATATATATATATATATACATACACACATATATACATACATCAAACCTTGTATCTATCCTGTATGTATGTAAATATATAAGTTTAGAACAATATGAAATAAAATTGATCCCATGTTTTTTTTGTAGTTTAAAAGAAAGAGCATTATATCTCAAGCCTTGTATCTATCCTGAAGAATAAACACAATACTTAAGGATGAGGTTCGATCAAATAAACTAAAAAATATATGACACTTGTTTGGTCTGTGAAACTATTTTATTTTCCGACAAGTTCCCCTATTTAATATGAAAAATTAAATAGGGTTTATATTAAGTTGGGTTCAGAAATGCTTCCTATAAGGGCAGACCCCTATAATTAATTACATCAGAGATAACCAAAGTTAAATAAGAAAAATCTCGATAAAAATTAAGGGATGTTATATTCAAAGAGCTCAAGGGATTAGGAATTTTCAACGAGATTGGACAAAGAGATGTAAAAGGGGAATGACTCAAACTTGGAACATTTATTGTGGAATCCAAAGGGGGAAAAACTAGGAGATGTCATAAATCCGGAGGAGAAGCTCAGTGACTTCCCAAGCTATCATATGGTTTGGCTTCAGTTTTGTAGAGAGATTATTTAAATATTTCATCCTACCAATTTTATTAATTTAGGGCTTATATTCGTGTGAAACGATCACACAAATAACCTGGAAGATGTGAGGGTTTAGGTCGTGACAAACTACAACCTCAGAATCATGAAGCAAGTTAGGGCTTAAATTGTATAATAGAGCTATACAAAAACCTAAAGATAAATTGAGGATTTATATTTGCATAAGAAAATGACCTCGAAATCTTATGGCTTGTTGTTTAATTCTAAGGAAAGATATGCTCTTGTAGATCCTCTTGCTGTTGAAGATGGTTGTGCTGCCCACAATGCTAGCTCCAAGCTCTTTATTGTGACGAGTTTAAGTTTTCTAATGTGTCAAGTTATGATGTCAATTCATATGTCCCTATGGTTATGTTCTTTAATTATTATGGGGGCGTATTAAAGTTGATTAGAGCGACACCGGTTAGGATCCAACGATTTCCTCATTCTGGTACCACTATTTTCTTTTAGATTCACTTAGTTCAAATGAATTTACCAAACTCAAGTTAATGAATTCTGTACTTTCATTTAGACCGTGAGAAATCTCCTTAACAACCATAGGTTACATCCTCCGAGGGATTCTTGATCATCTAACAGAGACGTCTTAATTTAGTTGCGATTGTTGTTTTGTGATGTTTGTGAATAAACTTTGAGTTGCTTTATATTTTGAATGTTGTGGCAGTAAATTTTTATCTTGATTGATTCTAATTTTAGTTTTGGTCTCAGTTTTGTGGCTATCCTAAAGGTTTTAGTTTTGACATGCAGGGTGACATCGTTATTTAGCATGCAAGTTTATAAGTAAAAAGTGCAGTATAAAAGGTATAAGGAAAGAAAGTACTACAAACTGTAAAAGTGTATCTATCGAGTCTTCTCGTTCCTTTACCTGACAGTTTAGTACTTGAGAAGCATGTATATATAATTTTGCAGGAACCAAAACATACTCATAAGGAAAATAAAAATACAAGTTTGAGGTGTATCTACCAAATCCTATGTCAAATCTTGGTGGTTCCAAATTATGAGGATGATTCCATTAAGCAAATCATAATAAGTCCAGATGTCCTTCAAGATTTCTAAAGGATCATGGAGAAGCTTCGGGTAATACCCTAGACATTTCACAGTCCCTGGAATTATCTTGAGTTCATTTTGATCTTATTTTGTTTGCTATATTGTTCACCCAGTTAATAACCTTATGCTCAGTGAGTTATGATGTTTTGATTATCTCTTAAGTGGGGTAATTATCACTTGATATCTCACTTATAAATTATATGGGTAGAGGTCAAGGGACAACTTGACTTAATTAAGGAATTTAATTAATTTTATTTTTAAAGAATGGGCTTGCAGTGTTTTGAAAGGTTTTAAATTAATTATGTGTTATTTTTTAAACCTCATTAGACAAAATTTCGATTAAGGTCAGTTCACTACTAAGCCCTTAAGGTTTAATGGATAGATTTGTAATTTTAAAGAAAAAGAGTTTTTTTAATANAATTTTGGTCTTATTATGTTTGCTATATTGTTCACCCAGTTAATACCCTTATGCTCAGTGAGTTATGATGTTTTGATTATCTCTTAAGTGGGGTAATTATCACTTGATATCTCACTTATAAATTATATGGGTAGAGACCCTTGGGGACAACTTGACTTAATTAAGAAATTTAATTAATTTGATTTTTAAAGAATGGGCTTGCAGTGTTTTGAAAGGTTTTAAATTAATTATGTGTTATTTTCTAAACCTCATTAGACAAAATTTCGATTAAGCTCAGTTCACTACTAAGCCCTTAAGGTTTAATGGATAGATTTGTAATTTTAAAGAAAAAGAGTTTTTTTAATATTTATATTCTTAATCCTTATCATGAATTATAAATCATCTTAAAACCATTAGTTGGGAGTTTAAAATCAGTGATTTATGATCTTCTAAAATCAAACCCCTCAGTGTAATATCTCCCTATTTAAATATTCTTCCAAATTTCATTAATTTTAAAAAATTACAAATTTATCCTTTATACGCTCAAAGTGAGATTGGTTACTACCATTTATCCCTTCCATATTTCAGTCATCAAAATATATCAATTAAAATTATTTATTACTCATTTAGCCCTTTGGTTAAGCCTAAATATTGGTTAAAGCTTAAATTCCAAAAGTTACCCTTTTTTGCCCCTAAGGCCTGAATACCCCATAATTCATTAAATTAGACTCAAATGACTTGAAAGTTTNATTTGGTTAAGCCTAAATATTGATTAAAGCTTAAATTCCAAAATTTACCCTTTTTTGCCCCTAAGGCCTGAATACCCCATAATTCATTAAATTAGACTCAAATGACTTGAAAGTTTTATGTTACCTCACTCATGGTTAATTAAAACATCAGAGGAGAAAATATGATTTTTCTAAATTTATTTAATTTTAATAGTTATTTTTAATGTAAAAATAAGGATTTTCAATGAAAATTCAATAACTCAACCAAAATAAAACCTCTATCCTTAAGAAAATTATTTGAGGTTTACCTAGGTTAGAGGACCATTTGGATTAAACTTCATGATTTTTTGGGGTTTAATTTAATTATTAAAATTATTTGTTTGTTTTGAGTATTAATTAAATCTAAANATCAACCAAAATAAAACCTCTATCCTTAAGAAAATTATTGGAGGTTTACCTAGGTTAGAGGACCACTTGGATTAATCTTCATGATTTTTTGGGGTTTAATTTAATTATTAAAATTATTTGTTTGTTTTGAGTATTAATTAAATCTAAAATAATATTTAAATGGAAAATTATGTTTTATATTTTTATTAAATCTCTCAGACTCCAAGAAATCCAAAGAAACAAATTTCATTATTTTATGGATTATATTTTAATTATTAGAAATATTTTAGTGAAAAATTAGGGAAAATCCATTTTTTAGCTTTTAAAATTAATACCTTGACTTAGAAAATTGGGAAAATTATTTTAATTGGTTATAAGGGATCAGGAAGCCAAATGTGACATTTTGATGTGTTTTTACAATTTTGTGATTTTTAGAGTTTTTAATTAATTTTTAATTATTCAAATGCCTAAAAATAGCTTAGAAAATGAGGTATTTATTTTAATTCCAATTTTATTTTTCTTAGCTTACTCTGGTCATAAGGAGGTCCAAAAAATAATTTTGTGATTTTTTTAGATGTATTTTAATTATTAGAATTATTTTAACATAAAAAATTCCATTTAACTTAATTAATTCATTTGGGTGACTAAATTAACTCCAATTAACTTGAAATTTATATAGGGAGCTCCCCTGACATTAAATTACAGTGAAGAATGATTTTCACACCATTTACATTTATATTTAATCTAAATTATTATTTTTTTCATTTTTAGGGTTGATGACAATTATGATTATTTTGAATGATTTAAACCAAGTTTATATTTTTCCTAGGATCTTCTGACCACAATGAACCTATCAAAATAATTTTTGCATTTTTATGATAAGTATTTTAATTACTATAATTTTTATACAAAAACATGGACCATTACATTGAAAATTAGATATATATGCTTAGAGATCTCCCCTAGCCTTGGAAAAATCAGAAAGATCTCCCTAATGACATGTAGAATCAAATCCCTACAGCTCAAGTCTTGGTGAAATGTCTATGCAAATGGAGAATCAAAATAAGAAAAACACCATTTAATTAATAAAAAATTAAATATACATCAAATGAACATGAAAATATTTCCATATTGTTCTTCTCTCTTCACTAAGAAATATGGTATTTTTATTTTATTTTTATAAATTTTCAACAAAAAGTTATACAATTTTGAAGTTCTGGCTATTTAAATAAATAAGAAAGAATTCCTATTTATCTACTTATCTGTGTCAGCCTCGTACGCATCGAAGAGACGCGTGTCGCTGCGGGATTGGGCGTTGCCGTCCGCGCCAGCTCCCCCTTTTGAATTTGTACCTTCGTTCAACGCGATCAGAACCGTCCAAGCGATACACGAAAGATCAGACGATGCGTGGTCATTGTCCCTAACGAATCAAACCAGCAAACCGTCCGTTTTCTAGGCTTAGATACACAAAAAAATATATGCATTTTAGACCCATATTTTATACTCATTTTTAGTGATATTGCACTTTAATGGAAGATATTTTTATATTGTCTTGCAAATTATTGAATTTTTGGACTTGAAGCAAAAAAGATGAAATTTGGAGCAAAAATGAAGAAGTTGAAATTTTGTTCAGCACCAACGACGCCAGAGCAACGCTTACAGTGTCATTTGACAAAGAGTAGTGAATTAAATGGGAACACTGGCTCCGACGATGCCAATGTTGGTTCAGCCCCTGTTTCTAGAAGATTCAACCAATTTGGACACTTTTTAAAGAGTTTTTGGAGGCACCTATTGGAGAACCGACTCTAGGCTTTATTTGGGGCCAAAATTGATCANGGTTTTATATTTTTATTAAATCTCTCAGACTCCAGGAAATCCAAAGAAACAAATTTCATTATTTTATGGATTATGTTTTAATTATTAGAAATAATTTAGTGAAAAATTAGGGAAAATCCATTTTTTAGCTTTTAAAATTAATACCTTGACTTAGAAAATTGGAAAAATTATTTTAATTTGTTCTAAGGGATCAGGAAGCCAAATGTGACATTTTGATGTGTTTTTACAATTTTGTGATTTTTCGAGTTTTTAATTAATTTTTAATTATTCAATTGCCTAAAAATAGCTTAGAGAATGAGGTATTTATTTTAATTCCAATTTTATTTTTCTTAGCTTACTCTGGTCATAAGGAGGTCCAAAAAATAATTTTGTGATTTTTTTAGCTGTATTTTAATTATTAGAATTATTTTAACATAAAAAAATCCATTTGACTTAATCAATTCATTTGGGTGACTAAATTAACTCCAATTAACTTGAAATTTTTATAGGGAGCTCCCTTGACATTTAATTACAGTGAAGAACGATTTTCATACCATTTACATTTATATTTAATCTAAATTAATTTTTTTTTCATTTTTAGGGTTGATGATAACTATGATTATTTTGAATGATTTAAAGCAAGTTTATATTTTTCCTAGGATCTTATGACCACAATGAACCTATCAAAACAATTTTTGCATTTTTATGATAAGTATTTCAATTACTATAATTTTTATACAAAAACATGGACCATTACATTGAAAATTAGATATCTATGCTTAGAGATCTCCCCTAGCCTTGGAAAAATCAGAAAGATCTCCTTAATGACATGTAGAATCAAATCCCTACACCTCAAGTCTTGGTGAAATGTCTATGCAAATGGAGAATCAAAATAAGAAAAACACCATTTATTTAACAAAAAATTAAATATACATCAAATGAACATGAAAATATTATACAGTTTTGAAGTTCTGGCTATTTAAATAAATAAGAAAGAATTCCTATTTATCTACTTATCTGTGTCAGCCTCGTACGCATCGAAGATACGCGTGTCGCTGCGGGATTGGGCATTGTCGTCTGCGCCAGCTCCCCCTTTTGAATTTGTACCTTCGTTCAACACGATCAGAACCGTCTAAGCGATACACGAAAGCTCAGACGATGCGTGGTCATCGTCCCTTACGAATCAAACCCGCAAACCGTCCGTTTTCTAGGCTTAGATACACAAAAAAATATATGCATTTTAGACCCATATTTTATACTCATTTTTAGTGATATTGCACTTTAATGGAAGATATTTTTATATTTTCTTGCATATTATTGAATTTTTGGACTTGAAGCAAAAAAGATGAAATTTAGAGCAAAAATGAAGAAGTTGAAATTTTGTTCAGCACCGACGACGCCAGAAGCAACGCTTACAACGTCATTTGACAAAGAGTAGTGAATTAAATGGGAACACTGGCTCCGACGATGCCAATGTCGGTTCAGCCCCTGTTTTTAGAAGATTCAACCAATTTGGACACTTTTTGAAGAGTTTTTGGAGGCACCTATTGGAGAACCGACTCTAGGCTTTATTTGGGGCCAAAATTGATCAGAAAAGTGACTCTTCCTGACATCTCATCACCCCAATTCAACCTTCTACGCATCACACATTCTTCCATTTTTCATTCCACAACCATTTAGAGTCTTTTGTTCTTATAATTTAGAGTTTTGTGGTGAGATTAAGTTTGAACTCTTCTCTTAGAGTGTTGGAAAAGGAGAAAAGTGAGAGATTTCTTCTTCCTACATTTCCTAAAAGAGGCTACAAGGGAATTGCTTTGAGAAAAAGTTTCAGATACATGTTGTTTGTTTATTAGTGTTGTATAAACTTTTTTTTTATATATGAAATTTGTGTTTTGATATATCTTTCTCATGAAGTCTAAGTGGTATACTTTATCTTTCTCCCTACTCTGAGATAAGGTGAACTGAAGAGATAATATGGATGTACCAATATTAAAATATAAAATAAATTTTGATTATTTTTCAACTCCAAACTTAATTTACTTTTTGATTTGGCTAATTGAATTGTTAAAAAATGTGTGAAACATATGATTCGTGAAATGGAGTACGAGTTCTAAAAGTGTGAGGATCACATTTGATTCCATGAAGGAGAATTTCATTCATGGAATTAAGTGCAAATAAAAAGGAAAATATACTATGTTGGGTGTAGAATTGGAGAATCTTTAGGGTGACAGAATAAAATCCCTAATTCGGTCTTAGTGTATAATTAAAGTGAGAGTTAGCCTTCAGGTGAAGGGAAGTTGGAGCTCTGGAGTGGGAGCCAACATCCTCCTGGCCTAGCCATGAATTTAGAAACTAAACCTGGGATTAGCCAATAATTTTCTGTAACACTATTTCAGGGTAAAGATTTAAAACTGCTCCTATTTGGCACAATATATATTAGAGCTATTTATCTTATCTCATTTTACCAAAATCTTATTGTAGTGGGAAAAATGTTTTTTCAGATAAGAAATCTTCATCATATAAACATAATTTAATAGTTTAGTAGTTACTGTTTAAACTTTGTATTTCAGTTTTATTATTAGTTAAATAGTTTAGTTCTGATAATATCTTAACATTCGAAATTAGTGACAGTAATTTTATTTTGACTATCTGTGAATTTTTTAATAAATTTATCATTTAAAATTTAGACCTTCCCCATGGGATCAATATTTGGGGCTTAAATAGAAAGTCCTTTATTAATTGATAACGATACGTATACTTGTGTAGAATCCTAATATTGATTGTTTAAATTTCTAATTCATAAAATATTGCATCAAGCTTTTGGCACTGTTGCATAGCTTAGTCAATTAAATATTTTTTACACAACTATATTTCACTGAGATCACTTAATATTTCGCTCGATACTCAACCAAATCAAGTAAGGTTTGTTCCTATAGACTCATCCTGACTAGGAGAACATATCCATACAGTTAATTGACCCCTAAATCAATTCTATACACACGGAGAATCAAATGAAGCTTGGTTTAGGGTTTACTTTCAATACCTTAGTCCTAGAGGGGAAGCCTCGATTAGATGCATGTGGAAGCTTTGTGGGGATCCCAAGAGCCTATGGATTGGGCCTCGAGTAGTGGTGAATCACATAGATATGATTTCAACAAAGGCAAAATTAGGGGTCCGATCAAAGTCCACCTTAGGGTGCTCTAATGATGGGGCTTTTGTGGGGATCTTCCTCTCTTGCTATAGGGATGGTGTGGGTGAAATTAATTTGAATTTAGCGAAGGTTTGAGAGGTGTCTTATTTCAGCCTAGGAATTAAGCTCCAAAATGGAGCTCGGGCAGTGGATTTGAGTGGCTAAGGAGGGTTGGGTTAAGTTTAAGAGGTCTCAAGGAAGATCTAGAAGCAATTTGACAGAGTTTCCCCAAGGAATTTCAAGCTCTCCTCCTTTGACCATGGAGGGGTGTTTAAATAGAAGGGGAAAGAGAGGCCACCGTGGGCAATTGGTGGGTGTCCTAAGTTGCTTATGTGGATGCCAATAATGTGCAAAAATCCAATTGGGATGAGCCAGCTTGGATGGGTTTAATTTTGAGTTTTGGCCTAGGTGAAGCTTTTGATTTTGAGTTTTCTGGCCACCAAAGTGGCTGGCCGGCCAGGGAGGGGTCACCATCTCATTAAGGGAGGTTAGGGCTTGGTCTTGGTGAAGTCATATGGGGTTACCCATGTGTGAAGGTATGGTATTGAAATAATATGTGAAAAGGGCTATTTTGGGTCAAGTTGGGTCAAATCATNTCAAGGAATTTCAAACTCTCCTCCTTTGGCCATGGAGGGGGGTTTAAATAGAAGGGGAAAGAGAGGCCACCGTGGGCAATTGGTGGGTGTCCTAAGTTACTTATGTGGATGCCAATAATGTGCAAAAATACAATTGGGATGAGCCAGCTTGGATGGGTTTAATTTTGAGTTTGGCCTAGGTGAAGCTTTTGATTTTGAGTTTTCTGACCACCAAGGTGGCCGGCCGGCCAGGGAGGGGTCACCATCTCACTAAGGGAGGTTAGGGCTTGGTCTTGGTGAAGTCAATTGGGGTTGCCCATGTGTGAAGGTATGGTATTGAAATAATATGTGAAAAGGGCTATTTTGGGTCAAGTTGGGTCAAATCATGTTTTGGGGTTGGGTTCACCCCTCAAGGCTGGTTTTGGTGCTGAGGTAAATCAGGAGTTCAGCCTAATTAGCATGGTGAAGTCTATATGCAATGAGATTTGGCTAAACATGGATTAGATTGATTCATGGGAGGGATTAGAAGAATCTTAAGGATATTTGAAAGTAGTTTAGCCTCTTTCCAATAATAGCTTGATGATGTGGAATGGCTCTCATGGCTTATCTATGGCTTGGGAGTGGCTTCATGGCTTGTCCTTGGCTTGGTCAACTTTCATGAGGAGGGATTTTTGACATTATGAAATATTTTGATGGAGTTTGGCATGATGCTTGATTTGGAATGATTTGATTTTGGATTTAGGACTTTAGGAATCATTTTAGTCAAATGGATGATGAAGGGAAAGAATCGTCATGTGGGTTTTGGACTTGGGCTTTTGGATTTAAGTATAGTGGGCTTTGGGCTTTTAAAAAGGAAATTGAATTTGGGCTAATTGAATGTTGAGTTTGGTGTAGTAATATGTCATGAGGGATTTGGCATGATTTCAAGTGATTTTGAGTTGAATTGGTGGGCTAATTTGGTGGATTTAGGCATATAGTCAAATTGGGTCTTTTTAATTTGATTAAAATTAGGCTTGCAATTGGATCAAATTGGGCTTGAATTTTGTTTAGAATGGAATTGGAGATGCTGAATTTTTGTTTAGAATTGAAATTGGGCAAGATCGGGGTCAATTGGGCTATTGTTGACATTTGGGCCTTTCAGGGCAAATTGGGTAAAATTGGTCAAATTGATGATAAAAAATTAAAATTGAGAATATTTGGGAATTTTTGGATGATGAGAGGCATTTTGGTAATTTTGACAATTTTGGGGACTTTTTTGGAAATTTAGTAATTTTTGTGAATTTTGGTCAATTTAGGTAGTGATGAGTGGTTTGAAATGATTTTTTGGAAAGATAGGGTATTTTGGGTAATTTTTGGGTTTTTGGCAAAAATTAGGGTTGTAGGGGTATTTTGATAATTTGGTGGTTTTGGGCCAAAATGGGCCAACAAGGCATGAAGCCATACCAAACCAATAGAAGCCATGTGAGGACTCATTTTAGATGCTCAATATGCTGGTTCTAACCCTCTTAGCCTAAGATTAGGGGTATAAGTTCACCCATATGAGCTCTCCAAAAGGAATCATGAGACCAACTAAGGGATAGGGTTTGGGGTATGTGAGAGAGTGTAGTGTGTGCGAGCCATTTCAACCATTACCAGACCACTCAGGGTTAGTCCTGAGGTCTGACCATCCTATATGAGACTCCCTTTGAGCTCCTCCATACCCACCTACTAAGTGCTAGAGGTTAGGACCAATATGTGGAACTTCAAGTTGAGTAAAGAAGATTTGGAATTTCTAATTGGTGAGGGTTCCATTTTGAGTCCTCTAGGAATAGTCAACAGGAAAGTCCTATGACTAGACCCTAGGCTACTAAAAAGGAAAAACTAGAACTCAACCAAAAATGAGGTCGACAATGAGAAAGGTAGATATGCCAAAAGTAGCATTTTGGAGTTTTTATTAAAATTATAAAATTTTAATTTTGTCTTTAATTTAACTAATGCCACAATTATATTTATAGATATAATGATTATGTGCTCTTTTCATATTTGGATGTATACTTGAGAACTAAAGATGTATATATAACTCTTTTGAGAGCAATATTCGAGACAATGAGGCATCATAGAATGAATATAAAGTGTTCAAGTGTGAGGTTTGGATAACGAGTGTTGAAATTTTGGGACATGTCACAAGTGATGATGGAATATCAATAAATCCTTATAAATTATAGTCTATAGTTGACTTATTGTGATCTTCTATTGTGATAAAGCTGCATAGTTGTCATGACATGTCTATTTTTTATAAGAAGTTTGTTAGAAGGTTTCGTCGATTGTGATTCCTTTAACAACATTTTACAAAAAAAATTAAGTTATTTGAAGCTATGAAACATTGAAGTATTAGTTGGTGTTAGTACCTTATTTTATTATTTCAATAAGTACAAAAATATTTCAAATATTTAATAAAGTATCNGAGTTTCAGATACATGTTGTTTGTTTATTAGTGCTGTATAAACTTTTTTTTATATATGAAATTTGTGTTTTGTTATATCTTTCTCATGAAGTCTAAGTGGTATACTTTATCTTTCTCCCTACTCTGAGATAAGGTGAACTGAAGAGATAATATGGATGTGCCAATATTAAAATATAAAATAAATTGTGATTATTTTTCAACTCCAAACTTAATTTACTTTTTGATTTGGCCAATTAAATTGTTAAAAAATGTTTGAAACATATGATCCGGGAAATAGAGTACGAGTTCTACAAGTGTGAGGATCACATTTGATTCCATGAAGGAGAATTTCATTCATGGAATTAAGTGCAAATAAAAAGGAAAATATACTATGTTGGGAGTAGAATTGGAGATTCTTTATGGTGACAGAATAAAATCCCTAATTCGGTCTTAGTGTTTAATAATTAAAGTGAGAGTTAGCCTTCAGGTGAAGGGAAGTGGGAGATCTGGAGTGGGAGCCAACATCCTCCTGGCCTAGCCATGAATTTAGGAACTAAACCTGGGATTAGCCAATAATTTTCTGTAACACTATTTCAGGGTAAAGATTTAAAACTTCTCCTATTTGGCACAATATATATTAAAGCTATTTATCTTATCTCATTTTACCAAAATCTTATTGTAGTGGGAAAGATGTTTTTTCAGATAAGAAATCTTCAGCACATAAACTTAATTTAATAGTTTAGTACTTACTGTTTAAACTTTGTATTTCAGTTTTATTATTAGTTAAATAATTTAGTTTTGATAATATCTTAACATTAAAAATTAGTGACAGTAATTTTATTTTGACTATCTGTGAATTTTCTAATAAATTTATCATTTAAAATTTAGACCTTCCCCATGGGATCAATATTTGGGGCTTAAATAGAAAGTCCTTTATTAATTGATAACGATACGTATACTTGTGTAGAATCCTAATATTAATTGCTTAAATTTCTAATTCATAAAATATTGCATCAAGCTTTTGGCACTGTTGCATAGCTTAGTCAATTAAATAATTTTTACACAACTATATTTCATTGAGATCACTTAATATCTCGCTCGATACTCAACCAAATCAAGTAAGGTTTGTTCCTATAGACTCATCCTAACTAGGAGAACATATCCATACAGTTAATTGACCCCCTAAATTAATTCTATACACATGGAGAATCAAATGAAACTTGGTTTAGGGTTAACTTTCAATACCTTGGTCCTAGAGGGGAAGCCTCGATTGGATGCTTGTGGAAGCTTTGTGGGGATCCCAAGAGCCTATGGATTGGGCCTCGAGTAGTGGTGAATCACATAGATATGATTTCAACAAAGGCAAAATTAGGGGTCCGATCAAAGTCCACCTTAGGGTGCTCTAATGATGGGGCTTTTGTGGGGATCTTCCTCTCTTGCTATAGGGATGGTGTGGGTGCAATTAATTTGAATTTGGCGAAGGTTTGAAAGGTCTCTTGTTTCAGCCTAGGAATTAAGCTCCAAAATGGAGCTCGGGCAGTGGATTTGAGTGGCTAAGGAGGGTTGGGTTAAGTTTAAGAGGTCTCAAGGAAGATCTAGAAGCAATTTGACAGAGTTTCC
>JXCR01134693.1:73284-97427 GCA_002079205.1 Phalaenopsis hybrid cultivar
AACCAAGATTACTGGAGACCTATCCGCTTCTGTGAGGGAGTAGCTTCCATCCCTTATTGGACACTGATGGGTACGAGAGTATCCAGAAGGCTTCCTTACCGTCACCTCATGAACATGGTGGGGAGAGGAGGAAGCTCACTCATATCATCCAAGTCAGTACAATGTTCCAGAGACTAGCTGTCAAAGAAGGTTGTTCCGTCAATAAATTACTGAAATGAGTGGGATGTACAGTATCCCCTCGAATGAAGAAAGAGATTCTAAGGGACGTCAGATCTGCCAGACGGTGTCAGACACCAACTGAAGCTTTACCTGTTCACATTCCAGTCAAATTTTTTTTGGGAAGTCAAGTTGATACTAACATTACCACCATCGATTCTACTACTGTTGTTTCTCCAAGACACACAGACCGTCGACTAGTTAAGTAACGTTTGGGTCCGAGAATTATGTGAATCACCCGTCATGAAGTCCTGAAGGAAAAGATGAGGAGGTTACCTGATGTTGTGACTGGTCCACACAATGGGAAGCATACCTCTCTTCGACGTACTGATGTTGAGACACCCCATCTCAAGACATCTTCACTAAAGAAAAAGGTGTGGGTACCCAAGGTTGTCGTACCAATACAGTTCAGTGAGCCCATGGAGTAGGATTATGGAATGAAGTAAGAGTCTGAAATATCTGACATTGTCAAAGCTATTGCCAGTGAGATGGATGAGCATGTAGAGGATGTTTGGCAGAGTCCTCTAGATCTTAAGATGATACAAGAATCAGTAATTGAAGAAAAGGTTTAGAAGCTCAAGATTGAGATTTTTTGAGTTAGCATGAGAACATGGAGTTTCTGTTGATGACGAAGATGATGAAAATTTGAATTTAACGATTGCCTTGAGAAAGACTTCATGGATATTCATGTCATTGAAACTAGAGCCATTGCATTTGCGCGCGATGCTCAACCTCTCGTCGATGAGAATGTCATAGATGATTTGCATAGGGTTGTTCTACTAAGAGATGAGCAAATCAGCTAAATGGAGAAAAAGGATGGAAGAGATGGCAACTATCATGCCACTATGGCTATAGTTCAGGGATAGTCTCAACCTCAACAGTTAGCTTCTTCAGAAGATAACCAAATGGAGATTATACATATCACCAATGAAAGGAGGGAAGTTGCCTCATTAACAGAGATGATCAATAGAAGAAGAATTCTTTATTGAGTGCTATATCAGAAAAGAAATTTGAACAGATGGGCGAACAAGTTTGGGAGGCCTTATCCCAATCTAAGGGTGGTACATTGATTTTAACTAGTAGACCCGACCCAGAGGAGTTTGATGTCGTACCCTACCCTAAGGGTTTTGTGTCACCAAACTTTGAGATATTTGACGCGACGGGAAATCCCAGGCGTCATATAGCACATTTTTGAGCTAGTTATGGCAACACAAAAGGAAATAAAGCTTTACTCTTCTGATAGTTTGTCAGTAGCCTGTCAAGGATAGCTTTAGATTGGTATGCCAAACTACCCAACAGATTAATCAAGACATTTGTAGAATTAGAATAGTTGTTTGTAAAGAGATTTACTGGAGCGCAGCATCATGTATCTATTGGAGATCTCATAATGGAGAAGCAAAAGCCCAACGAGGCCCTAGTAGATTACATCTTGAGGTGGAGAAACCTTAACATGAAATGTGAACCACAGCTTAGATCTTACTCAAGAGCGTCTATGATCCTGTAGCTTTCATGCTCAAGGGACTCACCATCAAGTCCTTCGAGAAGCTACCCAACAAAGCCAATAATCTATAAGAGGAAGTTAAATATATGGATTCTTGGGAGAAATAAAAAAGACCAGATAACCAGAATATTTGAGAAGAAGTCCGGGACAGTGACAATGATCCATAAAAGAAAATAGCCAATGAAGATACATGCAGAAAATTCTCGTCAGGATTCTCAGTTGTAATCTTAGCATGCTAAAAATAGACACAACAGTATGGCCAGTTTAGCCAGCAACTGCATTAGGAAGGATCATACAGAGCAGAGAATAGAAGAGGTCCATCCATGTCCGAACGAAGGAAAACAATGCATTCCTTCAAAGCCAAAGCGATACCTAAGATGTTTAGAAGTCTAACGAAGAAGTTTGAATTTAGATTACCAAATCTGAAGAAACCCTAAAGTGGACGACAAAAGGGATCAACCTAAATATTGCCCGTATCATACGATGCTTGCACATATTATAGAGGATTGTTTCGTCTTTAAGGATTGGCTCGAGAAGAACCTTAAAGAAGGGAATATAACAATCCCGAANATCATATAGCACATTTTTGAGCTAGTTATGGAAACACAAGAGGAAATAAAGCTTTACTCTTCTGATAGTTTGTCAGTAGCCTGTCAGGGATAGCTTTAGATTGGTATGACGAACTACCCAACAGATTAATCAAGACATTTGAAGAATTAGAATAGTTGTTTGTAAAGAGATTTACTGGAGCGCAGCATCATGTATCTATTGGAGATCTCATAATGGAGAAGCAAAAGCCCAACGAGGCCCTAGTAGATTACATCTTGAGGTGGAGAAACCTTAACATGAAATGTGAACCACAGCTTAGATCTTACTCAAGAGCGTCTATGATCCTGTAGCTTTCATGCTCAAGGGACTCACCATCAAGTCCTTCGAGAAGCTACCCAACAAAGCCAAAAATCTATAAGAGGAAGTTAAATATATGGATTCTCGGGAGAAATAAAAAAAAGACCAGATAACCAGAATATTTGAGAAGAAGTTCGGGACAGTGACAATGATCCATAAAAGAAAATAGCCAATGAAGATACATGCAGAAAATTCTCGTCAGGATTCTTAGTTGTAATCTTAGCATGCTAAAAACAGACACAACAGTATGGCCAGTTTAGCCAACAACTGCATTAGGAAGGATCATACAGAGCAGAGAATAGAAGAGGTCCATCCATGTCCGAACGAAGGAAAACAGTGCATTCCTTCAAAGCCAAAGCGATACCTAAGATGTTTAGAAGTGTAACGAAGAAGTCTGAATTTAGATTACCAAATCTGAAGAAACCCTAAAGTGGACGACAAAAGGGATCAACTTAAATATTGCCCGTATCATACGATGCTTGCACATATTATAGAGGATTGTTTCATCTTTAAGGATTGGCTTGAGAAGAACCTTAAAGAAGGGAATATAACAATCCCGAAAGAATATTTAAAAGAACCTGAAAAAGGTTTCATAAATATGATTTCAGCCAATCCAATTACTCTGATAGATCCATATTCAGAGGAAGATGGATGGAGTACAATTTTTAGTAAATTATCCAAGAAGATACTAGATCAAAATCAGACCGCTTCAGCAGCTGTCCAGAGTCTACCGCCAACTCAGCCCAAGATAGAAATTTTACCAGAGAGATTGCTACAAAAAGATAAAGAAAATAGCAATGTCATAAAGACTGGTAGCACGAGGGGTAGGATAGGGGCTACCTTTGTTAGATTGGTTGTCTCAGATCCGGGGAAGAAAATCCTTGAACCCCTGACCATGTATGATTATCTTTTTTCCTCACCGAGGTATTATGAATATAATGATTATGATTTCAGCTACGTTTTATCTATTTGTAGTGATAACATAACTTATTTTGCTCAATTTAACTTCTATCTTGATTCTCAAAATGATCCTCAAATTATACTTAAATTCGATGAATCCGTTAGCAAGATTGAAGAAGATATCAACAACATCGGTTATGATAGCACTCGAGTGAGAAGCAAGTTTTCAAGCGTCATGACACACCACTCGCCATAAATTTAGATCTTTCTGATGAAGAAGAAGCACAAAAAATTTTGCTTACAACATCTCAAGAAGAAGAAATTACAACAGTAAGCTTAAGGAGCGGAAAGGTATTACACCCAAGAAGAGCTCCGACATATAAAGGAAAGCAAATAGTAACTTAAGGNCATTTCAGCTACGTTTTAACTATTTGTAGTGATAACATAACTTATTTTTCTCAATTTAACTTCTATCTGGATTCTCAAAATGATCCTCAAATCGTACTTAAATTTGATGAATCCGTTAGCAAGATTGAAGAAGATATCGACAACATCGGTTATGATAGCACTCGAGTGAGAAGCAAGTCTTCAAGCGTCATGACACACCACTCGCCATAAATTTAGATCTTTCTGATGAAGAAGAAGCACCAAAAATTTTGCCTACAACATCTCAAGAAGAAGAAATTACAACAGTAAACTTAAGGAGCGGAAAGGTATTACACCCAAGAAGAGCTCCGACATATAAAGGAAAGCAAATAGTAACTTAAGGAGAGCTACCTCCACCATCGCTAGTGGAAGAGACACATAACAAAGTAAAGGTTGGAGGGTTATATAAAGTGGATTATAATGTGCTAGCTCATCTTAGAAATTTTCCAGCTAAACTAAGCATCTATGACACTCTAATCCTGTTAAAAGAGTTGAGAGTATTTGATTATAGCTTTGCTTGATCCGAAGATTTGCTTAGTGATCCCTACTTCCTATATGCAACAGTATAACACTGAATTTAATGTTATTTTTCACTGATGTAATCTTTCTTACAACAGAACCAAAAACTTGATCCTGGAGAAAATAAGAATTTAACTTTTTAATTTTTATATATATTGGGATACTATGCAAGTATACATATCGTTATCAAGTAATATAAGACTTTTTTATTAAGACCTGAATATAGAACCCGTAGGGAAAATAAGCAATATGCACTATTTATCAACAAACCTTCTATTTTAAAAAGACAATTACTTAAACTATAGATATTTTCACAGTAGGTAAAATTTAATTCTTTTTTATATTTTTTATATTTTGATAAATCAATAAAACTTCTAAAGATAACTTGAGTTTATGTAAAAGAAAAACACTTGATATGAAAATATCTCTCACCTTATCATGAATCAGTAATAAGTATAGGAATTTTGTTGTGAAAGTATGCAAGTTGTGTTGCGCCAAATAAGAACAATAATACTCTTTACCCTTACTAGAGATGCTATAAAGAACATTGACTAATTTAAAGTTTGAATAGTTCTGAAGACAAGCTAGGCAAGGAAGATACAAGCACTCACTCTAGAGTTCCCTCAATTCCCTCCACCTGGGGGCTAATATCTCGTATCAGAACCTAAAACAATAAACCAAGTTAGGGGCTTTAACCTATCACATTAAAGTCCTCTGACTCTACACCCTTCAAAGTTTATTTCCCTATTTATTTGCACTCAATCATATAAATTACATTCTCATTCATACAACCTCATGTAATCCTTCCCAATTGATTTCTGATAATACCAACCCGGTTCTTAAATGTTCTCACAACAAATTTTAACATGTGGATAGGCCAAATCAAGAAGTAAATCAAGAACATGGATTTAAATCATCACAACTTCTTCCAATATTAAAGATCAATACTCTCCACAACTTCCATCCAACTCTTTTAATAACTTATCATTTTAAGGAGAAAGATAAAGAAAACTACTTAGAATCCATGGAGAAAATAAATCCACACTTTAGTTTAAAAGTAGAAATCATTGTCAAACCAACAAGAAGTCTTGATTAAAACCAAAAAGTAGTTCAAAATAAAAGATAAAAACTTACCTCAAATCCTCCACCAAACTCTTAAAGTTCTTTTGAATCTTTTCTCTTTTACAACAGTCTTGACTCTCACAATAAAACTAAAAATAAAAAGGATAAAATAAATTTGTGGCGCCTGAAAATCCCTCCAAAATTATCTCTCAAAACTCCCCCTTGCCAACTCTTTTCAGAACTTTCAAGCACAATTCAAAATGTCTCAACTTCCTTCTTTTATAAATCTCCAAGAGGTGCCTTGATAATTCTTCAAAATGTGTCCCAATTAGATGTATTTGTCAAAGGATGCCCCCTTTCACAAGTCTTTTAATAATATTTTTGTCTATAGTGGTCATAACCACCCTCTATAGCCAGTAGGTGCCTCAAATGTCCCTTCAAAATTTGGCAAAATGAAGTAAACCGTCACATAAGTGCCTCTGATCCTTAAGTGTGAGGCTTTTGACGCTTAGGTGCGGCCTTCTTTGTTTCACTGGTGCTTAGGCACGGATCTGGCGTTTAGGCGCGAAAACACTTTTGCACCATTTTCACATTTTTGCTCCAAATTTGATCATTTTTCACTTCTTTTAGCATTTTTTAGCTTTTTACTTGTACTTAAAAGAAAAACACACAAATAGCTTCCATTAAAACACAATATCTCAAAAATTTTGTATAAAAATGTGCCTAAAAATACTATATATTTTAGGTGCATCAAAATCCCCCAAACTTAAAATGTTACTTATCCTCAGGTGACACTTCAATTCTTAAAAACCAAATAAGTATGATATGTATATATGTTTCTTTAGGAGTTACTAAAATTTAGATTTAGAAATATAGTAGCTCAATTTAGAAAAAATATTTAGTAAATGAGACCAACTTAAAGTTTAGAAATTTTTATGTTAAGAAATATGAAAATATGAGTTTCTATCTAGTTCATAAATTTTATAAATTTTCTAAATTTAGAATTGAGTCCTTTTATTATCTCCAATTAAAAATTTTTATTAAAAATAATTTTAATTGCCATATTATATCCCGAAGCTTAAGAGTTTCTCAAGTTTTATCCTTTAAAAAGTTTAGATGTGGAACCAATTTTTGATTAGACACTAATCTTCAAGCTTCTCCTCCCTTACTTTTTTTTCTTTTCTTTTTCTTTTTTCCTTTTCTTTTTCTTTTTTTTTTTTTTTGGGCAATGATTACTATATCTGGATATACCTTTAATGATTTTAAATTCCACTTCTCATTTCCTAAAGCAAAGTCCTGATATAAATTTTTTACTTAAAAATATAATAATAGCTTTGAAAATTATTTTTAACAAAAGAAATTTAAGTATTAAAAATAAAAGTCTAAATATCTAAATTTTTCAAAATTACAATTTTTCTTACAAAGATAGTTACATTATATTTAACATTTTATATACTAAAATAATTTAACTGAAAGTTTTTTCTTCATTACTCAAAATTTAACTAAATTTTCTTACTCATTTCTAATATCAAATTTTACTTCCCTAATATAACTTCATATACATGATCATTTTTCTTTTCAAATGAAATTCACTTGTAGCAAATTTGAGAAGAAATAAAATTCAAGTTTTGAAAATATTTTTCATCCCTCCCAAAATTAAATTTTTAATAAGATTAAACATTTTAGCAACAAATATAAATAAGTAGGAATGAAAATTTGAAATAACATGCTTACAGGAATTTTTATACCCTAATTATACACATATAAAACTAAAAACAGGAGTAAAATAAATTTTTGATCAAATTTTTTATCATTTTCATTTCAATTCAACATGTAGAGATTCAATAGACTTCTAAGTAGTGGGTACAAACATAAAAACAAACTAACACACTAACTTTGATTTCCAGTGTCAACATAAAAGCATACACACTAACAAGATAAAAGAAAAATATATGGTAGCAGTTTTCTGAGTTTAAAATTTAAAACTAAGTTAGCAATATTTTTAAACTTTCACAAGATATAGAATTAAGTTCAATCCTTAACTAACTAACATAATAATCAACACACATCAACAATTACTACCCTAGAATTTAAAGCAAAATACTAACAAACACAAACATCACAATAACAATTAAATAAAAGTCCACCACATCACAAAGTCTAAACAGGCACACAAATGCAAATGTAACAAGTCTAAACCACGTAGTCCAACACATATTACAAACATAAAAATAAATAACTCAGTCCTCCTCCTCATCCTCTAAATCACTGCTATTCCAAACATTTGTAGACTCATAATAAGGGTATCTAGGATATGGAGAAAATTGCACTCCTTGGTTACTCCTAATGAGGTTTTCTAGAGAAGAATGAAATTTCTCTTCATAATCACTTTTTCTTTTATTATAACCAATCAATATGACCTGCAAAGATTTCTAAATTTTGTACCTTATCCACAGTATAATTGATATTGTCCATCATCCTCTACAATAGTTGACTTTGAGTTTCTGTAGACTCACCTCTAGAAGTAGAAGCTCGTGAGGTAGATGGTCTAGATGTAGAAGCAGCAAAGGTGGAAGCAGATAACGTTGCCATTCCATAACTCCTTGAAAATCATCCTCTCCAGCCAAAAAGAGAATTTTTTGAATACGACTTCACATTAACACTTGTGATTGGCTTTAGAGGCAACCGTACTTCCTCCCAGGTATCATATCTCACTCCAGCCTACTCTCATAAAGAAAATATTAAGGAAGCAAATCCTAAACCTGCAATAGTAACGACAGTGGCAAAACTGATGATAGTCTGATAGATCAAAGGTCCAATGCTGATGAGCTTCCCTTCCTNTAACGTTGCCATTCCATAACTCCTTGAAAATCATCCTCTCCAGCCAAAAAGAGAATTTTTTTAATACGACTTCACATTAACACTTGTGATTGGCTTTAGAGGCAACCGTACTTCCTCCCATGTATCATATCTCACTCCAGCCTACTCACATAAAGAAAATATTAAGGAAGCAAATCCTAAACCTGCAGTAGTAACGACAGTGGCAAAACTGATGATAGTCTGATAGATCAAAGGTCCAATGCTGATGAGCTTCCCTTCCTGAATACAATTGTTCAATGTTGCTCTCTTTCTGGTAACTTTGCTGAGATGATTTGTTGGTAATAGATGAGATGAAATAAAATAGTGCCATGCCTTCGAAAGGCACTCAACTTTGAGGTGGAAAAATTGACTCTTCTTTCATTAGTAATTTCCAGAGCCCTCTTCCAACAGTTAAATAGGAAATAATCTCATCTAGCTCCATCTCAGTAGGACTATAGTTTGCATAAAAACACAAAATTATCAGGTGGTAGATGGTAAAACATATTGATTACGTCTAGTGAAAAAGGTACCAATTTTCCTCTAACCATGACTCGATAGTCTTCAGCCTCAGGTAGGTTTGCATAGAACTCCTTAACTACAGAAATAACGACCATAACAGAAAAACAACAAAATCGTTCCCATTGTCGGCGAATGATCAGATCTTCTACGGATTCACTTGGATTTTTGAAACATCACTCCTGAATAAATTTTCGTGATTGCAGAGCATCACTACCTATCTTNAGCTAGGCAAGGAAGATACAAGCACTCACTCTAGAGTTCCCTCAATTCCCTCCACCTGGGGGCTAATATCTCGTATCAGAACCTAAAACAATAAACCAAGTTAGGGGCTTTAACCTATCACATTAAAGTCCTCTGACTCTACACCCTTCAAAGTTTATTTCCCTATTTATTTGCACTCAATCATATAAATTACATTCTCATTCATACAACCTCATGTAATCCTTCCCAATTGATTTCTGATAATACCAACCCGGTTCTTAAATGTTCTCACAACAAATTTTAACATGTGGATAGGCCAAATCAAGAAGTAAATCAAGAACATGGATTTAAATCATCACAACTTCTTCCAATATTAAAGATCAATACTCTCCACAACTTCCACAAAACTTAATTACTTATCATTTTAAGAAGAAAGATAAAGAAAACTACTCAAAGTCCATGGAGAAAACAAAACAACTTTATTACTTATCATTTTAAGAAGAAAGATAAAGAAAACTACTCAGAATCCATGGAGAAATCTTTTAATAACTTATCATTTTAAGGAGAAAGATAAAGAAAACTACTTAGAATCCATGGAGAAAATAAATCCACACTTTAGTTTAAAAGTAGAAATCATTGTCAAACCAACAAGAAGTCTTGATTAAAACCAAATCACACTTTAGTTTAAAAGAAGAAATCATTGTCAAACCAAAACAAGTCCATGGAGAAAACAAAACCATACTTTAGTTTAAAAGTAGAAATCATTGTCAAACCAACAAGAAGTCTCGATTAAAAACCAAAAAAGTCTCAAAACAAAAAGATAAAAACTTATCTCAAGTTCTCCACCAAACTCTTAAAGTTCCTTTAAAGTAGTTCAAAATAAAAGATAAAAACTTACCTCAAATCCTCCACCAAACTCTTAAAGTTCTTTTGAATCTTTTCTCTTTTACAACAGTCTTGACTCTCACAATAAAACTAAAAATAAAAAGGATAAAATAAATTTGTGGCGCCTGAAAATCCCTCCAAAATTATCTCTCAAAACTCCCCCTTGCCAACTCTTTTCAGAACTTTCAAGCACAATTCAAAATGTCTCAACTTCCTTCTTTTATAAATCTCCAAGAGGTGCCTTGATAATTCTTCAAAATGTGTCCCAATTAGATGTATTTGTCAAAGGATGCCCCCTTTCACAAGTCTTTTAATAATATTTTTGTCTATAGTGGTCATAACCACCCTCTATAGCAAGTAGGTGCCTCAAATGTCCCTTCAAAATTTGGCAAAATGAAGTAAACCGTCACATAAGTGCCTCTGATCCTTAAGTGTGAGGCTTTTGACGCTTAGGTGCGGCCTTCTTTGTTTCACTGGTGCTTAGGCACGGATCTGGCGTTTAGGCGCGAAAACACTTTTGCACCATTTTCACATTTTTGCTCCAAATTTGATCATTTTTCACTTCTTTTAGCATTTTTTAGCTTTTTACTTGTACTTAAAAGAAAAACACACAAATAGCTTCCATTAAAACACAATATCTCAAAAATTTTGTATAAAAATGTGCCTAAAAATACTATATATTTTAGGTGCATCAAAATCCCCCAAACTTAAAATGTTACTTATCCTCAGGTGACACTTCAATTCTTAAAAACCAAATAAGTATGATATGTATATATGTTTCTTTAGGAGTTACTAAAATTTAGATTTAGAAATATAGTAGCTCAATTTAGAAAAAATATTTAGTAAATGAGACCAACTTAAAGTTTAGAAATTTTTATGTTAAGAAATATGAAAATATGAGTTTCTATCTAGTTCATAAATTTTATAAATTTTCTAAATTTAGAATTGAGTCCTTTTATTATCTCCAATTAAAAATTTTTATTAAAAATAATTTTAATTGCCATATTATATCCCGAAGCTTAAGAGTTTCTCAAGTTTTATCCTTTAAAAAGTTTAGATGTGGAACCAATTTTTGATTAGACACTAATCTTCAAGCTTCTCCTCCCTTACTTTTTTTTCTTTTCTTTTTCTTTTTTCCTTTTCTTTTTCTTTTNGAAAGAAAAACACACAAATAGCTTCCATTAAAACACAATATCTCAAAAAATTTGTATAAAAATGTCCCTAAAAATACTATATATTTTAGGTTTATCAAAATCCCCCAAACTTAAAATGTTACTTATCCTCAGGTGACACTTCAATTTTTAAAAACCAAATAAGTATGATATGTATATATGTTTCTTTAGAAGTTACTAAAATTTAGATTTAGAAATATAGTAGCTCAATTTAGAAAAAATATTTAGTAAATGAGACCAACTTAAAGTTTAGAAATTTTTAATGTTAAGAAATATGAAAATATGAGTTTCTATCTAGTTCATAAATTTTATAAATTTTCCAAATTTAGAATTTAGTCCTTTTTTTATCTCCAATTAAAAATTTTTATTAAAAATAATTTTACTTACCATATTATATCCCGAAGCTTAAGAGTTCCTTTAGTTTTATACTTTAAAAAGTTTAGATGTGGAACCAATTTTTGATTAGACACTAATCCTCAAGCTTCTCCTCCCTTACTTTTTTTTCTTTTCTTTTTCTTTTTTCTTTTTCTTTTTCTTTTATTTTTTTTTTGGGCAATGATTACTATATCTGGATATACCTTTAATGGTTTTAAATTCCACTTCTCATTTCCTAAAGCAAAGTCCTGATATAAATTTTTTACTTAAAAATATAATAATAGCTTTGAAAATTATTTTTAACAAAACAAATTTAAGTATTAAAAATAAAAGTCTAAATATCTAAATTTTTCAAAATTACAATTTTTCTTACAAAGATAGTTACATTATATTTAACATTTTATATACTAAAATAATTTAACTGAAAGTTTTTTCTTCATTACTCAAAATTTAACTAAATTTTCTTACTCATTTCTAATATCAAATTTTACTTCCCTAATATAACTTCATATACATGATCATTTTTCTTTTCAAATGAAATTCACTTGTAGCAAATTTGAGAAGAAATAAAATTCAAGTTTTGAAAATATTTTTCATCCCTCCCAAAATTAAATTTTTAATAAGATTAAACATTTTAGCAACAAATATAAATAAGTAGGAATGAAAATTTGAAATAACATGCTTACAGGAATTNATTTTAATAAGATTAAACATTTTAGCAGCAAATATAAATAAGTAGGATTGAAATAACATGCTTACAGGAATTTTTATACCCTAATTATACACATATAAAACTAAAAACAGGAGTAAAATAAATTTTTGATCAAATTTTTTATCATTTTCATTTCAATTCAACATGTAGAGATTCAATAGACTTCTAAGTAGTGGGTACAAACATAAAAACAAACTAACACACTAACTTTGATTTCCAGTGTCAACATAAAAGCATACACACTAACAAGATAAAAGAAAAATATATGGTAGCAGTTTTCTAAGTTTAAAATTTAAAACTAAGTTAGCATTATTTTTAAACTTTCACAAGATATAGAATTAAGTTCAATCCTTAACTAACATAATAATCAACACACATCAACAATTACTACCCTAGAATTTAAAGCAAAATACTAACAAACACGNGAGTTTAAAATTTAAAACTAAGTTAGCAATATTTTTAAACTTTCACAAGATATAGAATTAAGTTCAATCCTTAACTAACTAACATAATAATCAACACACATCAACAATTACTACCCTAGAATTTAAAGCAAAATACTAACAAACACGAACATCACAATAACAATTAAATAAAAGTCCACCACATCACAAAGTCTAAACAGGCACACAAATGCAAATGTAACAAGTCTAAACCACGTAGTCCAACACATATTACAAACATAAAAATAAATAACTCAGTCCTCCTCATCATCCTCTAAATCACTGCTATTCCAAACATTTGTAGACTCATAATAAGGGTATCTAGGATATGGAGAAAATTGCACTCCTTGGTTACTCCTAATGAGGTTTTCTAGAGAAGAATGAAATTTCTCTTCATAATCACTTTTNTAAATCACTGCTATTCCAAACATTTGTAAACTCATAATAAGGGTATCTAGGATATGGAGGAAATTGCACTCCTTGGTTACTCCTAATGAGGTTTTCTAGAGAAGAATGAAATTTCTCTTCATAATCACTTTTTCTTTTATTATAACCAATCAATATGACCTGCAAAGATTTCTAAATTTTGTACCTTATCCACAGTATAATTGATATTGTCCATCATCCTCTACAATAGTTGACTTTGAGTTTCTGTAGACTCACCTCTAGAAGTAGAAGCTCGTGAGGTAGATGGTCTAGATGTAGAAGCAGCAAAGGTGGAAGCAGATAACGTTGCCATTCCATAACTCCTTGAAAATCATCCTCTCCAGCCAAAAAGAGAATTTTTTTAATACGACTTCACATTAACACTTGTGATTGGCTTTAGAGGCAACCGTACTTCCTCCCATGTATCATATCTCACTCCAGCCTACTCACATAAAGAAAATATTAAGGAAGCAAATCCTAAACCTGCAGTAGTAACGACAGTGGCAAAACTGATGATAGTCTGATAGATCAAAGGTCCAATGCTGATGAGCTTCCCTTCCTGTATACAATAGTTCAACGTTGCTCTCTTTCTGGTAACTTTGCTGAGATGATTTGTTGGTAATAGATGAGATGAAATAAAATAGTGCCATGCCTTCGAAAGGCACTCAACTTTGAGGTGGAAAAATTGACTCTTCTTTCATTAGTAATTTTCCAGAGCCCTCTTCCAACAGTTAAATAGGAAATAATCTCATCTAGTTCCATCTCAGTAGGACTATAGTTTGCATAAAAACACAAAAGTATCAGGTGGTAGATGGTAAAACATATTGATTACGTCTAGTGAAAAAGGTACCAATTTTCCTCTAACCATGACTCGATAGTTTTCAGCCTCAGGTAGGTTTGCATAGAACTCCTTAACTAAAGAAATAATGACCATAACAGAAAAACAACAAAATCGTTCCCATTGTCTGCGAATGATCAGATCTTCTATGGATTCACTTGGATTTTTGAAACATCACTCCTGAATAAATTTTCGTGATTGCAGAGCATCACTACCTATCTTGAGATTTCAAACTCACAAAATTGCTCAAATCAAAGTTACATTTTCCTTTGCTCCTCTTCATTCTTGGTGCCATTCTACAAATTTCATAAAATTTCACAATAACTTCAAAAATTATGTCTAATCTACTAAACTCAACTCTTATAAGCATAAACTACACTTTCTATGCAATTTCCATAGATTTTCCTCATTTTTCACCATGAATAGTGATTTTTGGGTTCTTCCAAATGTACTCAAATTACATGGTGAAAATCCAAAATTTTTACATAGAAGTGAAGCTCTTACCTCAAGAAATCCAAATCTAGCAAAATTTTCTCAATTCCACCAAGAAATCTTCATGAAATGGCTTGCCTCAGACTTCCAATTGCGACCTCAAGAGGTTGAAGGTGATGACAAGTGTAAAAATGACAATTTTTGGGTTTATTTTTCACTTTTAACCGTTCACAAGCAGGCTTTCTTGAACTCGGGCTTAAGCGCGGATAAGTGGCGCTCAGGCGCCTGCCCTCAGGTTACATCACACTTAAGTCCAATAATGCGGCGCTTAGACGCCAGTGCATGATTTTTGATATTTTTTAACTTAAGTAAAATGCACTATAAGCCTTAGTATGACACTTCTAAATGGTTTCATAGACTTAAATGACTATTTCTCTCTCTCTTAACTCTCCTTTTTCTCAAAATTCTCCACTAAAACAAATTCGATTCAAGGCTCAAAAATACACAAATATTCACAAAAACAAACATATACATTCATTCATAAATTAGAACAAATATATATAACACTTAATTCTCACTCCAGATAGTCTCAGATGAGAAAATCTTTCTAAATACAATTACTAAACAAACTAACATAAACTCTAAAAACAATATTTAACACTTAACACATTAAACAGTGACTCCTAACAAACAAACGTTAACACAGATCTTAATTTGATTCTTCATTTGTTGGGACAAACTTCGGTCTTTCATTAGTCTCTCCTGGGGAAATCAAAATATAAATTTGATAAAAATACTATCTTCTTCTATATATTTCTGTTTAAGATTTATCTCCTTCTCTGCTTCCTCTATATAACTAGTATGGATAAATTACATTTTCAATTTCCATCCAATATGCTCTAGATGTGCATGAATCTCAATTACCTTTGTCTCCAGTAAAGTCATGATAGTCTCAATTTTGTTTATCTTTTCTAATATTTCATCAATAATAACGGCTAAGAAATTGGTATACATCTCTTGTGCACTTGGATTAATGAATCTCTTCCTCATGATCTCTTCCTTCTTCTTCAAATCAATCTCCCATGAAAACATCTTCTCAAAATCTCTCTCTTAGAATTTAAGAAAGAAAATGATCTGGGGTGAAATTCCTTCACTAAACCCTTCTATTTATATGTCTAAATCCCTCTAATAACTCCTAGGCATGTCCTAAAACTACCTTGACACATTTTAGTCAACCTCTTGGCGGTTAAACCTTCTAGAATCCAAATTTTCACATGGCTTTTAACTCCCGCACTTAAACGCCGAATACCGGCACTTAAGCGCCGAATACCGGCACTTAAGCGCCAGTGCTCAATTCACACCAGCCAACTTAATGTCTAAATTCTCATTTTAGCATGTCTAGATCACTAAATAAAATCTTAAAATCAACACTAACACATAATAGTCTAAAAAATACTACCCCAAATTTTCTTAATCTAACACAAACAACAATCAAATCAAAACACATTGATAACTATGGGTTGCCTCCCATAAAGCGCTTGGTTTAACGTCATCAGCCTAACGTAACTAGTGCTTATTTTGGTTGACCCAACATCATTTGATCGTTAAATTTATGCTAATCCCCTACTAAATAAGCTTTCAGTCTTTGCCCATTCACTTTAGGTAGTTTATCAGTTTTAGTATCTTTAATATCCACAGCTCCACAGGGATAAACTTTTATCACAACAAATGAGCCCATCCACCTGAACTTAAGTTTGCTTGAAAATAATCTTAACATTGCATTATATAGCAATACTTGTTGCACTGGCTGAATATTTTTAGTAAGAACTCTTCGATCATGCTACATCTTCATTTTTTTTTGTAAATCTTAGCACTCTCGTACGATTCATTCCTTATCTTTTAAAGCTCATTTAATTGCAATAATCTTTTCTCACCAGCATCTTTAAAATTATAATTGAACTCTTTAATCTCCCAATATGCTTTATGCTCAAGTTCAACTTGTAAGTGACAAGCTTTCCCAAATATTAGCCTATATGGGGACANTCATTCGCTTTAGGTAGTTTATCAGTTTTAGGATCTTTAATATCCACAGCTCCACAAGGATAAACTTTTAGCACAACAAATGAGCCCATCGACCTGGACTTAAGTTTGCTTGAAAATAATCTTAACCTTGCATTATATAGCAATACTTGTTGCACTGGCTGAAAATTTTTAGTAAGAATTCTTCGATCATGCTACATCTTTATTTTTTTTTTGTAAATCTTAGCACTCTCATACGATTCATTCCTTATCTTTTTAAGCTCATTTAATTGCAATAATCTTTTCTCACCAGCATCTTTCAAATTATAATTGAACTTTTTAATCTCCCAATATGCTTTATGCTCAAGTTCAACTTTTAAGTGACAAGCTTTCCCAAATATTAGCCTATATAGGGACATTCCTATAGGAGTTCTGTATGACTATAAGCCCAAAAAGCATAGTCAAGTTTGACTGACCAATCCATTTTTGTTGGATTCACAGATTTTTCCATAATCTTTTTATTTTCTCGAATGGATAATTCAACCAAACCACTTGTCTGAGGATGGTATGCAGTTGTAATTTTATGGTTTATTTGATATTTCTTTAATAATTTCTCCATTATGAAATTTCTGAAATGACTTCCTCTATCAATTATGATAACTCTTGACATCCCAAATCTACAAAATACGTTCGTTTTCAAAAATNAGCAGTAACAATTTTATGGTTTATTTGATATTTCTTTAATAATTTCTCTGTTATGAAATTTCTAAAATGACTTCCTCTATCAATTATGATAACTCTTGACATCCCAAATCTACAAAATACGTTCGTTTTCAAAAATTTTGCAACACTTTGAGCATCTCATTAAGGTAAAGCAATAGCTTCTATCTATTTGGATACATAGTTTACTGCTAACAGTATATATAAATTTTTGAAAGATGGTATAAATGGTCCCATGAAATCTAATCCCCAAACATCAAATATTTCAACTTCTAGCATATAATTTAGGGGCATCTCATTTGTTCTAGAAATATTGCATACTCATTGGCATCTATCACAAGTTTTAATATAAGCATTAACGTCTCTAAAAATAGTAGACCAATAAAATCCAGATTGTAAAATTTTTTATGTTGTTTTATCAACACCAAAACGTCCCCCAAAATCAGAATTATGACATTTTTGGATAATTTCATAAGTCTCTTCTAAAGGTGTACATCTTCAAATAATAAGATCCTTTCCTTGTTTATATAAAAATAGGTCATCCCAAAAATAAGTCTTAGCTTCAGAAATTTCTGTTGGCTTGTCATTCCATAGGGTATAATATCACTAACAAGAAAGTTCACAATGTTGTCATACCACAAAACACACCACTCATTAATATTGAACAATTTTTTATCTGAAAAATGTTCATTAATTTCTTTTTCAAAATAGAATGGTTTTTCTAACTCAAGCCTGGACAAATAATCATCAATTTGATTTTCAGTTCCCTTCCTATCTAGTATTTCAAAGTCAAATTCTTGCAAAAGAGGAATCCATCTTATAAGTTTGGGTTTAGCATCATTCTTTCTCATTAAGTACTTAATAACAGAATGATCTATATGCACTACACATTGAGTTCCAATTAATTATGATCTAAATTTATCAAAGACATATACTTTTGCTAATAACTCTTTTTTCAGTTGTTGTATATTTAATTTGAGTTTCATTGAGAGTTTTTCTGGCATAGTAGATTACTTTAAAATTTTTATCATATCTTTGTCCTAAAACAACTCTAATAGCATAATCATTAGCATCACACATCAGTTCAAAAGATTTTTCCCAATCTGATGAAACAATAATTGGTGCAGTGACTAATTTTTCTCTTAATAACTCAAAAGCTTTTATGCACTCTTCATTAAAATTAAAAATTGCACTTTCTCCAATAACTGGCATAAATGCTTAGCAATTTTTGAAAAGTCTTTAATATATCATCTGTAGAATCCAACATGTCCTAAAAACTTCTAATTTCCCTTAAATTTGTTGGATAAGCTAGCGAACACTTGAATTTTAGCAGGATCTACTTCCATACCATTTTCAGATATTTTATGTCCTAAGAAAATTTCTCCTACTACTATAAATTGACATTTTTCCCATCTAAAGTCTAAATTTATTTCTTCACAGCGCTTAAGAACTTTTGCTAAATGTTCTAAACATGAGTCAAATGAAGTTCCAAACACTGAAAAAATCATCCATAAATACTTCAATCCCTTTTTCAATTAAAACATAAAAAATTTCCATCATACATCTTTGAAATGTAAGAGGGGCATTACATAAACCAAATGACATTCTTCTAAAAGCAAATGTATCATAAGGACTGATAAAAGTTGTTTTCTTTTGATCCTCAGGATTTATTTATGTTTGGTGATAACAGGTATATCCATCCAGAAAACAAAAGTATTTATGCCCAGCTAGTCTATCCAACATTTGATTTAATTTTCTATAATCAATGCATATTTGCCACCTTGTGACTTGTCTATCAAGTATTAACTCATTATATTTATCACAGTCACAGTTACTCCTCCTTTCTTAAGAACACAGTGAATTGGACTAACCTATGCACTATTTAAAATAGGTTAGTTAATTTCAGCGTCTAGCCACTTTAAAATTTCTTTCTTTACTACTTCCTTCATTACAGGATTCAATCTCCTTTGAGGATCAACCCTGGGTTTGCAGTTCTCTTCCATATGAATTCTATGCATACAAATTAAAGAATTAATTCTTTTAATATTAGCAATTATCCATCCAAAGGCTTTCTTAAAATTTTTTAGAATTTTCATCAACCTTTCTTCTTCTTCCATTGTTATCCTTGAGGAAATTAAAACTGGTAAAGTAGAGGAATCACCTAAAAAGACATATTTTAAATGATTAAGAAGTAAGTTCAACTCAAGTTTNGTTAATTTGAGTTTCATTGAGAGTTTTACTGGCATAGTAGATTACTTTAAAAATTTTATCATATCTTTGTCCTAAAACAACTCTAATAGCATAATCATTAGCATCACACATTAGTTCAAAAGATTTTTCCCAATCTGATGAAACAATAATTGGTGCAGTGACTAATTTTTCTTTTAATAACTCAAAAGCTTTTAGGCACTCTTCATTAAAATTAAAAATTGCACTTTCCCCAATAACTGGCATGAATGCTTAGCAATTTTTGAAAAGTCTTTAATATATCATCTGTAGAATCCAACATGTCCTAAAAAACTTCTAATTTCCCTTAAATTTGTTGGATAAGGTAGCGAACACTTGAATTTTAGCAGGATCTACTTCCATACCATTTTCAGATATTTTATGTCCTAATAAAATTCCTCCTACTACTATAAATTGACATTTTTCCCTTCTAAAGTCTAAATTTGTTTCTTCACAGCGCTTAAGAACTTTTGATAAATGTTCTAAACATGAGTCAAATGAAAAAACATTAAAAAAATCATCCATAAATACTTCAATCCCTTTTTCAATTAAAACATAAAAAATTTCCATCATACATCTTTGAAATGTAAGAGGGGCATTACATAAACCAAATGACATTCTTCTAAAAGCAAATGCATCGTAAGGACTGGTAAAAGTTGTTTTCTTTTGATCCTCAGGATTTATTTATGTTTGGTGATAATCGATATATCCATCCAGAAAACAAAAGTATTTATGCCCAGCTAGTCTATCCAACATTTGATTTAATTTTCTATAATCAATGCATATTTGCCACCTTGTGACTTGTCTATTAGGTATTAACTCATTCTATTTATCACAGTCATAGTTACTCCTCCTTTCTTAAGAACACATTGAATTGGACTAACCTATGCACTATTTAAAATAGGTTAGTTAATTCCAGCTTCTAGCCACTTTAAAATTTCTTTCTATACTACTTCCTTCATTACAGGATTCAATCTCCTTTGAGGATCAACCCTGGGTTTGTAGTTCTCTTCCATATGAATTCTATGCATACAAATTAAAGAATTAATTCTTTTAATATTAGCAATTATCCATCCAAAGGCTTTCTTAAAATTTTTTAGAATTTTCATCAACCTTTCTTCTTCATTGTTATTCTTGAGGAAATTATAACTGGTAAAGTAGAGGAATCACCTAAAAAGACATATTTTAAATGATTAAGAAGTAAGTNATAGGACTTTTTGATTAAAACCTGAATATCAAACCCACTGGGAAAATAAGCAATATGTATTATTTAACAACAAATCTTCTATTTTAAAAATATAATTACTTGAACTATATGAATTTTCACAGTAGGTAAAATTCAATTCTTTTTAGTATTTTTGATATTTTAATAAAACAATAAAACTTCTAAAGATAACTTGAGTTTATGTAAAAGAAAAGCACTTGATATGAAAGTATCTCTCTCCTTATCATGAATCAGTAATAAGTTTAGGATTTATGTTGTGGAAGTATGCAAATTGTGTTGTGCCAAATAGGAGCAATAATATTCTTTAACTCCACAAGAGATGCTATAAAGAACATTTGCTAATTAAAAGTTTGAATAGTTCTCAAGACCGACTAGGCAGGGAAGATACCAGCCCTCACTCTAGAGTTCTCTCGATTCCCTCCACATGGGGGCTAATATCTCGTATCAGAACCTAAAATAGTAAACCAAGTTGGGGGCTTTAACCCGTCACATTAAAGTCCTCTAACTCTACACCCTTTAAAATTTATTTCCTTATTTATTTGCACTCAATCATATGAATTACATTCTCATTCATACAACCTCATGTCCTTTCTAATTGTTGACTGAGATAATACCAACCTGGCTTTTCCATGTTCTCACAACAAATTATAACATCTAGATAAGCCAAATCAAGAAGTAGATTAAGNAAAATGACATTCACTTAAATAACTTATAACATCCAATATATAACATTCAACATCTTTACCTTTTGTAGGATATTTCATTGATCTTGAAATGTTAAAAGTAACAGCTTGACAATTGAAGCACATTGTTAATTCCCCTTTCTACACTTCTATCTTTGCTCTTCTTGTGGCTAGGAATGATCTCCCCAAAATGATGTGGATCTCTTTATCTTCCTCCATATCTAGCATAATGAAATCTACAGGAAAGATAAATTGATCCACTTTCAGTAGGACATCTTCTATAACTCCTTTAAGGTAAGTTATTTTACAATATGCTAACTGCAGAGTTACAATAATAGGAGTTATTTCTTCTAATCCTAATATTTTAAATACTGATAATGGCATAAGGTTAATGCTTGCACCTAAATCATATAAAGCTTTCCCATAAAATCTATCTTCTATCGCACATGGAATTGTAACACTACTAGGATTTTTAAGATTTTCAGGAAGCTTCTTCTGAATTATAGCACTGCACTACTCACTAAGTGCAACAGTCTCATTATGTTCAAACTTCCTGTTTCTGTTGAGAATATCTTTCATAAACTTTACATAGCTTGAAATTTGTTCTAAGTCTTCAATAAATGGAATATTAATTGCTAGCTTCTTAAAAATTTCCAGAAATTTTGAAAATTTCTTATCCAACTTCTGTTGACGAAGTCTCTGAAGAAATGGAGGTGGTGGTTTTTTAAGTTAACTTTCAGTAGAGAAATAGGTCTTTTAGAATCTTTTAGAACATGCTCTTTTGGTTCTTCAATTTCATCTCTCTTTACTTCAGTTTCTTTTTTAACCCTACCTGCCAACTCTCTTCTGATTCTAAGTTGAATGAATTTTATTTTCTCTTTATTCTGGTCTTTTGAATTTGTTTCAGTATTACTAGGAAGTGTTCCTTGGGATTTATTACTTAATGAATTTGTGATTTGTCCAAGTTGATTCTCAATATTTCTAATTGTAGCTTCTTGACTTTGTAACTGGTTTCCCATTTTAACACCACTTCTTCTATAGACAACTTCTTCTCCTTAAATTGTGTATTACTATTGAAACCTGGAGGATAAGTAGATCTATAATTATTATTTCCTTGGTTGCTCCAATTTCCAATGGGTTTACTTGATTGTTCCCCCATTGTTGATTATTACCACCCATTGTATTATTCCAATTAAAGTTGGGATGGTTCTTCGAACCTGGGTTATAATAATTTTAAAATGGGTTATTCTACTTGTTATTTATGGCATTCAAAGTTTCTAATGATGCTTGAGAATCTAGCATTTGGCTTAATAAATTCTCTTCAATCATAGAGATAGGTTGAGAAAAATTCATTCCATATTGGTCTGACTTCTTTGAAATTGCAGCAACTTGATTTGCTAACATAGTAAATGTATCTGATTCATGAATATTGGTTAATTTATTAGGTTTCACCCTCTAAGAAGGCCATTGAAAATTATTGGTAGCCATTTCTTCAATTAAAACATAAGCTTCATGAAATGGTTTTGACATCAACGAACCACCAGCAGCGACATCGGTAATAGATCTAAGAGATCCAACTAATCCGTTATACAGAGTTTGAATTATTAATCAATCTGGTATAGCATTGTATGGACACTTTCTTAAGAGTTCTTTAAATATTTCCCATGCTTCATAAATATATTCCCCTTCAAATTGATTAAAAGATGTAATATCATTTCTATACTTCGCAGTTTTTGATGGTGGAAAATATTTAGCAAGGAATTTTTATGATAAATCACCCCAAGTTCTGATAGATCCAGGTGCTAACAAATTTAACCACATCTTAGCTTTATCCCTCAGTGAGAAAGTAAATAACCTAAGTTTTATAACATCATCTGATACACCATCGTAATTAAATGTAGCCCACAATTCTAAAAAATTGGCAAGAAGTAAATTTGGATATTCTGTTGGTGATCCCCCAAATTGATTATTTGATACCATTTGGATAAAAACAGGTTTAAGTTCAAATGAATTAGCNTTAGCCTACAATTCTAAAAAATTGGCAAGAAGTAAATTTGGATATTTTGTTGGTGATCCCCCAAATTGATTATTTGATACCATTTGGATAAAAACAGGTTTAAGTTCAAATGAATTAGCTACTACAAGAGGTTTTTGAATACTACAATGAAGTTCATCTACCGTAAAGTTGACATAATCTCGTAAAAGACTACATTCTTGATAAATTTCAGCATTTTGATCATTTTGGCTTGCCATTTCTGTAATTTTTTTTAGATTTTTCAAAATTTTTAATTTTTTTGCTTTTTCTGATTTTTTAAACAANACATTTTAATCATTTTGGTTTGCCATTTCTGTAATTTTTTTTTAGATTTTTCAAAATTTTTAATTATTTTGCTTTTTCTGATTTTTTAAACAATTCTCTCCAATTCAGAATTGTAGGGCACTAGTCCTTCAGAACCTGAACTACGCATTCACTAACATTAAATAAAATACTATAATAAGATAATCCTACAATAACTTTTATAAGTTTAAGATTTTCTAAAAATAGAAATTTTGCTTGCAATAAATTTTTTAAATCTTCCCCGACAACGACGCAAAAAANTAAGATTTTCTAAAAATAGAAATTTTGCTTGCAATAAATTTTTTAAATCTTCCCCGACAACGACGCAAAAAACGTGATCTCAACTGTCTATATGCAACAACATAACAATGACTTTAATGATCTTTTTCACTTATGTAATCTTACTTTGCAACAGAACTAAGAACTTGATCATGGAGAAAATAAGAATTTAACTTATATATATATATATATATATATATATATATATATATATATATATATATATATATATATATATATATATATATATATATATATATA
>JXCR01134693.1:97532-148258 GCA_002079205.1 Phalaenopsis hybrid cultivar
CTCTTGACACTTACAATAAAACTAAAAATAAAAAAGATAAACTAAATTTGTGGTGCCTGAAAATCTCTCCAGAACTATCTCTCAAAACTCCTCATTTCCAGTACTTTTCAGAACTTTCAAGCACAATTCAAAAAGTTTTAACTTCCTTCTTTTATAAATTTCCAAGTGGTGTCTTGATAACTCTTTAAAATGTGTCCCAATTTGATGTATTTGCCAAAGGATGCCTCCATTCACAAGTCTTTTAGTAATATTTTTATTTATAGTGGTCATAACCACCCTCTTTAGCCAATAGGTGCCTCAATTGTCCCTTTAAAATTTAGCAAAATAAAGTAAACCATTACATAACTTTCTCTGGTACTTAAGTGCGAGGCTTCTGACATTTAGGTGCAGCCTTTTTTGTTTCACCGTCGCTTAAGCGCCAAAACACTTTTGCACCATTTTCACATTTTTGCTCCAAATTTGATCATTTTTAACTTATTTTAGCAATTTTCACCTTTTTAATTGCACCTAAAAGAAAAAAACTCAAATACATTCCATTAAAACACAATATCTCAAAAAATAGGTATAAAAATGTGTCTAAAAACACTATATATTTTAAGTGTATCAAAATGTTATTTATTCTCAAGTGACACTTCAATCTTTAAAAACCAAATAAGTATGATATGTATATGAGTTTCTTTAAGAGTTACTAAAATTTAGATTTAGAATAGTAGTCCAATTTAGAAAAAAATATTTAGTAAATGAGACCAACTTAAATTTTAGAAATTTTTAATGTTAAGAAATATGAAAATATGAGTTTCTATCTAATTCAAAAATTTTGTAGATTTTTCAAATTTAGAATTTAGTCCTTTTATTATCTCCATTTAAAAAATTTATTAAAAATAATTTTACTTACCATCTTATATCCCTAAGCTTAAGAGTTTCTCAAGTCTTATACTATAAAAAGTTTAAATGTTGAACTAATTTTTGATTAGGCACTAATCCTCAAGCTTCTCCTCTCTTACTTTTTTTTCTTTTCTTTATCTTTTTATTTTTCTTTCCTTTTTCTTTTCTTTTACTTTCCTTTTTTTAAGGCAAGGATTACTATATATGGATAGGCCTTTAATAGCTTTAAATTCCACTTTTCTTTTCCTAATGCAAAGTCTTGATATAAATCTTTTACTTAAAAAATATAATAATAGTTTTGAAAATTATTTTTAACAAAAGAAATTTAAGTATTAAAATTAAAATTTTAAATATCTAAATTTTTCAAAAATATAATTTTTCTTACTAAAGATAGTTGCACGATATTTAACATTTTCTTCACTAAAAATTTTAACTAAAAGTTTTTTCTTCATTACTCAAAATTTTTACTAAATTTTCTTACTCATTTCTAATATCAAATTTTACTTCCCTAATATAACTTCGTATGCATGATCATTTTTCTTTTCAGATCAAGTTCACTTGTAGCACATTTGAGAACAAATAAAATTCACTCGCTCACCCGAGGTCGAGGCCGGGGATGTGGATGAGGAAGAACCAATTCAATTACTACATGATCTAAGCTGACACATAGATGATGAAGAAAGCTTCAAGGAGGAAATGATGATGAGAAAATAGAAGAAACCACAATAGGAAATATCCTTAGAAGATGTGTGGAAAAGTGAATATGGTTGATGTATGATCAGATCAACTACTATGTGATTGCCGTGACCCTTACTCTGATTCTCCCTCAAAAGGTTAAGATTTTACAGGTTAAGGAAGTCCGTACCATTGGTTTAAACTTGATCAAATTTTACCGTGTTTCTACTTCTACTAATCTTGAGAATCATAAATTTGGATGAGGATCCTAATGAATTAATGGAAATACCTTTTGGTTACTTTTCTCTTTGTGCACATAATTTTATTTAACTTGGTTATTTACCAAAATAAATGTTAAAAGATAATTTACTACTTTTTGAAAAATTATGGAATGTTAAAAGTCAAACTCCCAATTAGAAAGAGGGTCTCAGATTTGGTATAGTAAGACTAATTAATGATTTAGAAATTTGCATGGTTTTTACTAGTGAATCGGAAGAGGATTGCCTTGACGTGGAGGATGAATCTACTGATCAGCTAATAGAAGACGCTCTGCCATAATTTGAGGAAGAAATTAAATCAACTGCTGATGAATTGAAAGAAATTAATCTCAAAATGGAAGAACAAATCTGAATAACATTTATAAGTTCTCTACTTAGCGATAGAGAATATGCATAAATGATTTAGTTACTGTTAGAATTCAAAGATTACTTCGCATGGATTCATGATGAAATACCAGGACTAGCAGCAAAAGTTGTAGTTCATAAACTTGGGGTGGACCAAGTTATGACCTCATTGAAACAAGCTCCCAGAAGAATGCGCCTCGAAATAGGGCAACAAGTCATTGCCGTGGTGAAGAAGTTAATAGACGCTAACTTTGTAAGAGAAGAGCAATACCCCACATGGTTGACAAATATTGTGCCAGTTAAGAAGAAAAATGGACAAATCCGTATATGTGTCGACTTTAAGAATTTAAATAAAGCATGTCCAAAAGATGAATTTCAATTGCCGATACCAGAAATGATGATGGACATCGCTTCGACACATGACATTTTCTCCTTCATGGATGGACCATCAGGATATAACCAAATCAGGATGGCTCCAGAGGATGCAACACTTACAACATTCAGAACACTGATTGGAATCTTTTGTTACACAGTAGTGTCATTCAAGTTGAAGAATGTCGGAGCAACATATCAATGAGCAATGATGAAGATTTTTGACAACCTCATTCACAACCTAGTGGAATGCTACGTGGATTATTTGGTCATCAAAAGTAAACATAAAATAGACCATTTATACAATTTGAGAATCATTTTTGAATGATTACAACAATATAATCTCAAGATGAATCCCTTAAAATGAACCTTCGGGATTACCTCCGAGAATTTTCTAGGATTCGTTGTCCATCATCAAGGAATTGAGATCAACCGAATAAGATTAAAGTTATCTTAGAAATGCCTCTTCCTAAAACTTTGAAGCAGCTAAGTTCCTTCCAAGGGAAGTTGGAATATTTGAGTTGCTTTATTTCTAATCTCTTAGGTAGGTGTCAGCCCTTCTCAACATTAATTAAAAATGATGCCAAATTCATTTGGGAAGAGAAATGCAAGCGGGCCTTCGAGGATATTAAACGATACTTAATAATACCTTCTATTTTGGTAGCCCCTATCCCAGGTAAATCGTTGATACTTTAGACTATTGTGACCTTAGACTACTCTCTCGGAGTCCTGTTAGCTCAGGTCAATGACAAGGGTAAAGAAAACGCGCTCTACTATTTGAGTCACTATCTAATACTGACAAAAGTAAAGTATCCATCCATTAAAAAGCATTCTATATCTTTAATTTTTACCGCTCAAAAGCTTAGACATTACATGTTTTCTCATAAGATTACCCCTATTTCAAAAGTTAATCCATTGCAATATTTGATGACCTGACCAACACTTTCCGGACGTTTAGCAAGGTGGTCGATGATTTTATTGCAGTTTGATATAAATTTTGTTCCTCTCCGTGGTATTAAGGGACAAAGTTTAGTAGATTTTATTGCCACACACCCACTTCATGTTGAGTACCCTCTTAATGATGAATTACTAGATTAACATGTATTACAAATGGAATTCTCTAGTGCGCAACATTGCAAGATGTATTTTTATGGAGCTTTGTCAGCCAGAAAAAATAAAGGATCAGGAACAGTTGTACCAGGCAAAGCAGGAATTGGTCTGATCTTCATCACACCAGATAAGGCTAAGTTAATATTCTCATATCACCCAACAGAGTCGTGAACCAACAACAAAGAAAAATATGACGCGTTAATCACCAGATTGAAACTGGCAATCTCGATGGATATAACAGATATTACCATCTATGGTGACTCTCAACTGGTCATCCAACAAGTCGCCGGATAATAAAAAATTTTGAAGCCGAGACTAACAGAATACCATCAGTACACAATGAAACTACTTGAACAGATTCCCAATGTAACTCTCTATTGAATTCCTCTTGGAGATAATGCCCATACCGATACTTTAGCAAAACTTGCTAAGGAGCTAGCATGTCTACCGGAGGATTCATTGATATTACGGTACAAGGAAGAAGAGTTTTGTCTTGAATTGACCTTATGAATCTACACAAACTTGAAAAATAAGAAGAAATGACGATTGCAGTTTCTGATATTAATTAAAATTGGCGCAATCCATTAATAGAATATTCGCAGACAAGAAAGCTGCCAGAGGACAAGTTTGAGGCATATCACATCAAAAGAAGAGCTATGTCATATGCCCTAGTGGGAGATATTATTTACAGAAGATCGTTCGATCAGATGTTACTGTGATGTTTGAGAAAAGCAGAAGCACAAAATAATGTCAAAGAAGTATATGCTAAATTGTGTGGTGCTCACCAGTTATGGCCAAAGATGAAAATGAAGATCAAGAGACTCATATATTATTGGCTAGTAATGATGTCTGATTGCATGGATATAGCTAGAAAGTGTCACTAGTGCTAAGTGTATGGGGTGGTCTTGTACCAACCTACAAAAGTGCTATAACCAACCGTCGCCTCGTGTCCATTCTAGTGTTAGGGGCACAGACATAATAGGTGCAATAGACCCTCCATCCTCTAAGGGACACATATTTTTTCTTGCTGCTATGGATTACTTCTCCAAATGGGTAGAGTCGGTGCCATTATGAGAGGTTACAACACAACACATTCTTTAATTCTTACAAATCCAAATCTTCTACCATTTTAGGGTACCACGCAGAGTAATTTCTGAAAATGAGATAACCTTTAAAAGCGCCAAAATCAACAACTTTTTCAAAAGACATGGGATAGACTGAAGATACTTTACGATCTACTATCCCAGGGAAAATGGCCTGGCCGAGGTCTTCAACAAAAGACTGGTACATATTTTGAAGGAAACACTGGACGAAAATAAAAGAGATTGACATAACAGACTGTTAGAAGCTTTGTGGGCATACTGAACAGCATTCAGAACTCCGAATCAATGTACACCCTTGTGTACAGATCTGAGATCGTAGTGCCGATGGAGGTTCTGAGACCGTATCTCAGAGTTGCAGTCGCCAACCAAATCACAGCATAAGAAGGTACGAAGCTCAAACTTGAAGAATTGGAGAGTCTCAAGAAAAAATGACTAGAAACACAACATAACTTGGAACTTTACCAAGAAAGGATGTACAAGCTCATGAAAAAAATGGTTCGCTCGATGATGTTCAATGTTGGTGACCTCATTCTTATTCTCAAAAGACCTATTCTTGCACATCGCAAGATAGGTGAAAAATTTGAACCAACTTGGGAGGGACCATTTATCGTAGAAAGGGTCTATTCAGGAGGAGCTTATCAGCTGGTGGATTTATGAGGCGAAAGACCTATGTTGCTGAACAATGAACAATATTTGAAAACATATTATGCTACTTGACACTGTTTAAAATGAGATTTTGAGATCTAGATTGTTCCGGGTTTACTTATTTGTCTAAGCGTTTGTGACTGAGTCTAAAATTTTGTGACAAGATTAACCTTAATAAAAAGAAGATTTTGAAGTTGCTCACTTCATTTTTTTCTCTTCTTTTCTTCTAAATTTTGACATTTCATTGAAACAGATTAAATTAAAAAAAATAATAAAAATAATCATAATAATAAAAAGAACTTTTGCTCCTTTACAAATTAAAATTTTGTCTAATAAAATGTTTTGTTTTATTCTTGTTCCACTAAATTTTAGTGCACTTATGTTTTTCCTATCATATGCAGAGAAAATGTCTGGACAAAAGCTGATTTTGGCCTTCAGTGATGGCTTAAATCTCTCACTCAATAAAGAAAGGGCACATCAGCGTGGCATCATAGATTTTGACCTGGACTTTGGTCAGGTCAATGTTAACTATGAGGGTTCCCTGATGTACATTGTTAGCCGACAAGAAAAGTTGGTGCAAAAGAAGACTCTTCTCTGAAGAGGAAGAAAGTAGTAATACAACAAAATCCAATGGAGGGAACTAGCAATTTATCATCCATGATAACCACACCAACAAGAAACCTAGTCAGCATTGAAAATGAGAGACTGCTAGATCCACCTTTAAGAAGAACTCGACGTCAAAATGCCAGTCGTTGTAGACACAAAGCTTTTTGATGCTAAGAAAGAAAATGCCTGGAAGAGGCAGAAATTTACTTACCCCGATTCTTGAGTGGAAAACCTACGACCCTTGCATGAGGGAAACTTCTGCCAGTATGCCCGCTATGGAGGATGAGTCTGAATTCCCTACGGAGCAAGTACAACTTGAAGTACTAGAGGAATTTTACAAGGGCTACCCAATGTGCAATGTCGAAGTTCTTATTCAGTAATCGAAAAGAGGGGCATTCGTGGAGTGACTGACGTGCAATGCCCAAACTTTGTTGACTTTGATCCCTTGATCCTTTGGGAGACCCTTGTAGATGGTCCCTTATACTGTTGTTCAGCTAGGACCAGCATAGAGGACCCAAATGGGGATTCCATTGGACCATGGCTTACATAGGGTGGTTGGCACCCTAATTTTACCAAAATATCCAACTTAGTNATCGTTGCAGACACAAAGCTTTTCGATGCTAAGAAAGAAAACACCTGGAAGAGGCAAAAAATTTACTTACCCCGATTCTTGAGTGGAAAACCTACGACCCTTGCATGAGGGAAACTTCCGCCAGTATGCCCGCTATGGAGGATGAGTCTGAATTCCCTACAGAGCAAGTACAACTTGAAGTACCAGAAGAATTTTACAAGGGCTACCCAATGTGCAATGTCGAAGTTCTTATTCAGTAATCGAAAAGAGGGGCATTCGTGGAGTGACTGACGTGCAATGCCCAAACTTTGTTGACTTTGATCCCTTAATCCTTTGGGAGACCCTTGTAGATGGTCCCCTATACTGTTGTTCAGCTAGGACCAGCATAGAGGACCCAATTGGGGATTCCATTGGACCATGGCTTACATAGGGTGGTTGGCACCCTAATTTTACCAAAATATCCAACTTAGTATTTTGCCCCACAAGCCTACGCAAATTACCTAAACACTCCCAAACCTTAAGTTTAACCAAACTTCCCTATTTAACCCAAAAGACCAAAATTTGTTCAAAAATCATTTCAAACCATTTCAAAATACTCAAATTATCCCAAAGTGCCCAAAATTGCCAATATTACAAAATTACCCCAAAATTTAGCAAAATTATAAAAATGCCCTTGGTGGCCCAAACTCTCCCAAAACCTCGAAAATCATTTTGAATTTCTCCAAATCCAATTTTGACCCTCCCATTGAGCCTAATTTGACCAATTTGTCCTATTTTGACCAAAAGCCCCAAATTTCCCTTAAGGGCACAATTTCCCCAAACTCACCCCAAATGTCCATCAATTTGACCCCAATCTCCCATAATTTCAATTAGAAAGTCAAATTCATCATGATAAAACACAATTCAATTCAAATTCAAGTCCAAGTGACCCACATTTGAGTCCAATTTCAACCCAAATCAAAAAGCCCAAGATTTGGCCCAAAATCAAAATCTCAATAAATTGAACCCCCAAACCCATCCAATTGCCCTAATTATGCATCATAAACTCTTTAATATTTTACTACACATCAAATTGAACTCTAAATTGACCGTGATCAAGCTTCAATTCCACTCAATTTTAATCCAAATCCAAAATTCCCAAATTTTCCCCAATTCGGCCATGTCTCCAAATGTCACCTAATTGAATGCCCAAACCCCAAAATTGACACCCAATTGATGTTGAGAACTNTTAATTTCAACCCAAATCAAAAAGCCGAAAATTTGGCCCAAAATCAAAATCTCAATAAATTGAACCCCCAAACCCATCCAATTGCCCTAATTATGCATCCTAAACTCTTCAAAATTTTACTACACATCAAATTGAACTCTAAATTGACCGTGATCAAGCTTTAATTCCACTCAATTTTAATCCAAATCCAAAATTCCCAAATTTTCCTCAATTTGGCCATGTCTCCAAATGTCACCTAATTGAATGCCCAAACCCTAAAATTGACACCCAATTGATGTTGAGAACTCTTCATAATATTCTACTAGACCATTTTCAACCATCAATTTGGAGTTATCCCAACTCTAGCCCAACCTAAGCTAACCCAACACCCCTAAATTGACCACATGCCCAAAATCCCTCAAATTGAACCTCCAAATCAATTCAAAATCNTTCCACTAGACCATTTTCAACCAACAATTTGGAGTTATCCCAACTCTAGCCCAACCTAAGCCTAAGTATAACCCAACACCCCTAAATTGACCACATGCCCAAAATCCCTCAAATTGAACCTCCAAATCAATTCAAAATCACCCCAAATCTTTTCTAAACCCTTCAAGACAATCATCTACACCAAATTGATGAATCAATTTGGCTCAATTCCATGATTCAAGCCAATTTGACAAAAATTGAACCTATGCATTAAGATTGACTTTGACATGCCCAAATGACCAAATTAATGACATCATAGCCACAAAATGGACCCTAGTGACCAGGATAGACTCACCTAGCCCATTCTAGATAATCCATAAACTAATGATCACTTGATTTATGGGATTTTAACCTTTTTGGGCCTAAGTCAAATATCTCCACCAGCATGCCAAACCATTAAGGTTTAATCATAATTAACCCTCCCCGTGGCTCACCTGACTCCTCTAGCCACCACCCNGACCAATGATCACTTGATTTATGGGATTTTAACCTTTTTGGGCCTAAGTCAAATATCTCCACCAACATGCCAAACCATTAAGGTTTAATCATAATTAACCCTCCCCGTGGCTCACCTGACTCCTCTAGCCAGGCCTAGTGGCCGGAAAACCCTAAAACTGATAGCTACTCCCCTTAAATCAAAAACCAAAGAATCCATCCAATTTGTCCAACTCTGATTGGCTCTTAGCACTTTGAAGTCCTCCACCTCAGCTCCACATTGCACCCAAATTAAATCCCTGAGCTCCAACCTAGGCCAATCTATTTAAACCCATCCTCTATGGCTAAAAGAGAATGAAATCTAATTTTCTTGGGAAAACTCTATCAAATTGCTTCCAGAGCTCCTCGAAGACTCCCTTAATCATTGCAAGCATCTCTTAGTCATTTCCTCCATAACCTGAGCTCAATTTTTTAGCTCAAAATCAGGAGAAATTTCAACCATCCTCAAAACTCCCCCAAACTCCAAATTACTGCACTTGAGCTTCCCTAGAGAAAGAGATTAAGATTACCATTGAAATTCCCCTTTGTTGAGCTCTCCAAGCCACTCCTAGACCAAGGAAGACACCAATTAAAATTTGTGCTGAAATGGGAGCACTGATTAGTATGTTGTGCTCTCTATCTAGTTTTATGGTTGAATCTGAATGCACTGTNGCTGTCCAACTTTGATTGGCTCTTAGCAATTTGAAGCCCTCCACCTCAGCTCCACATTGCACCCAAATTAAATCCCTGAGCTCCAACCTAGGCCATTCTATTTAAACCCATCCTCCATGGCTAAAAGAGAAGGCAATCTAATTTTCTTGGGGAAACTCTATCAAATTGCTTCCAGAGCTCCTCGAAGACTCCCTAAGATCATTGCAAGCATCACTTGGTCATTTCCTCCATAACCTGAGCTCAATTTTTTAGCTCAAAATTAGGAGAAATTTCAGCCATCCTCAAAACTCCCCCAAACTCCAAATTAAACTGCACTTGAGCTTCCCTAGAGCAAGAGATTAAGATTACCATTGAAATCCCCCTCTGTTGAGCTCTCTAAGCCACTCCTAGACCAAAGAAGACACCAATTAAAATTTATGCTGAAATGGGAGCACTGATTAGTATGTTGTGCTCTCTATCTAGTTTTATGGTTGAATCTGAATGCACTGTTAACATGCTCTGATGTTGGCCGTTAAATTAGATTCTAAAAAATAAATTTTGATTAAATTTAATATATATAATTATGATTTGGAAAATATTATTTTAATTTTAAAAATACGAAACTAACAAGATCTCATACATTTTAATAGTTTTACAAGTTCAGAGGAGAACCTTGATAACTTCCCAAACTATCCTATTATTTTGCTTTATATTTTTGAAATAATGTTATTAATGTTTACTCTTGACATTTATTTAAATTTAGTGCTTACACTTGCATAATGCCCAATCATGAAAATAGCTCGAGAAGTTAGAAGGATGTACATGGTACTGAATGACAACCTCAAAGCCTAAGGTGAGTTAGGACTTATAGTGCCCAACACGATTGCACAAAAGCCTAAAGATAAAGTTAGGATTTATGTTGTGCTAGAAGAACTACCTCAAATTTCTACGAATTGTTGTTATTTAAAACTAAGGAATAATTTAGCTGAAGTAGATTTGGCTTGCTGTAGAACATTGGCCACTTTCTAAAGTTGATCTCCATTCGCTTACAACTTGATCTAAGCTCCTTGCCATAGTAATAACTCTAAGGTTTATGTGTTGTGTTTATGCATGTAATTATTTGTTGATTCAATTAATTTTATAATTATTAAAGCTAAATGATGTGTTTGTTCATGTGTTATAGTGATCGATCCTAAGCAATTGAACTACTATTCTCTATCATAAAGGTCTAGCAAGTATGTAGGTAAAATGCATATAAGTAAAGCAAACTATAAAAATTTAGTAAACAAAAAGAACAAACTACAACAACACGTACCTTGGCCTTTGCTACTACTGTAAAGGGTTAGTATGATAAACATAATATGATAATATGGAAGAAAATTAAGCAAATTGTAGTAAAATCTAGCACGAGAAAAACTTATGTAAATCATAAGAAAATATGAATTGAGTAAAACAAAACTTGTTGTCACATGTAGAATATTGAGCCAAAATGTAAGAATTCGGTAAAGGTGGGTGCTCAAAGGCAATCTAAGGAGGGCAATTCCTGGCCTCAATCAAAATGATTAACAAGTGGACCTTTATAGAATTTCATCCAAAAGTTCTTTAATTTTGCATGCATGTAGTGCTTAGTTACAACTCAAAAGTAATATTGTTGTAGGAAAAGTTATTTTTGTTATATTCTATATTTATATGTAAATATTTTGGAAAAATTGGACATTCTACAAGATAATCATCCTGTCGGACTAGAACTACCTACAACCTAAGAAAGTAAGGGGCAATTACTCACAAAGAGTTTGGGATTAGTATCATCGATCCTATCCCCTCCTTGAAGGTTGTTGAGATAGACGATACTATTCTAATGTTCAACTCATAGCAAAAATAAGCATTATTTTCATCAGCCTCGCCACCCGGACCTCCGACTTAAACAAGCCCATTGATCCATATGTGACATCAAAATATCCTCAGTTGCTCACAAGAGTTTGAATACCATATACAAGACTCATACCCATGAGCATTGAGTTATTAATGTAAGATAAGAATTGTTAGGGTATTTTCATTTGATGTGTATTAACGAGTCCCAATTCCTATCTTGATAGGTCCTTAAAGATTACATGTTTGTATATTTTAACTTTAATAATTGTTATATTTTGTGGATGGTTTCTTTCAACAGAGTGTAGTAAACCTAGATTTTTTTTGGAATAATATTTCTCAAAGTTATTCAAGATTTAATTCTAAAGCACCTTTAAGATTTACTGGGTCACTCCAAATTCATTTAGTCTTACCATGTTGCCGAACCATTCAACCCGANATTTCTTTCAACAGAGTGTAGTAAACCCAGATTTTTTTTGGAATAATATTTCTCAAAGTTATTCAAGATTTAATTCTATAGCACCTTTAAGATTTACTGGGTCACTCCAAATTCATTTAGTCTTACCATGTTGCCGAACCATTCAACCCGATTTGAATTATGTTGTAGGGTTTAGAATAATAAAAAAAATAAAAAAGTTATTTATTTTTTTCTTCTTACCTTTTTTCTTAACTATTCAATCCTTTTTTTTGTTCTTTAACCTGTTATTAATGTTTTATGTTTTAATTAACCCATGAGTAGGAAAAGTAGTGACTTCTTTTATTGTGTTTGAGATNCAAGTTATTTATTTTTTTTTCTTACCTTTTTTCTTAACTATTCAATCCTTTTTTTTGTTCTTTAACCGGTTATTAATGTTTTATGTTTTAATTAACCCATGAGTAGGAAAAGTAGTGACTTCTTTTATTGTGTTTGAGATTTGTACAGGTGGTCACCCTTTAGAAGCAGGTTTAATCACTTAAGGTAGATTTATTCTTGCTTTCTCAATTGAACTTGAACTTGCAATGTTTATGATAGGTTGTGTTCTTCTTTTCTAATCCTTTTAAATAATTTAGATTAATCCTAGCTTACTATCAAGCTTTTAAACCCTATAGGGATAAATTTGTAATTTTTGAAAGAGTTTTATGAAATTTATTTGATTCATTATTGAAAAATTGAATTATGCTTAAACATTGGTTTGGGGCCTCAATCAGTAAATTATTGTTTTCCTAACTCGTGCCCCTCACATTAGGATCATCTAAACTTAATTATCTTTTAAACCATAACAATTTAATTATCTATAGTTTTACTCATTTAACGAACTCTCCAAACAAATTTTCACAAATTTTTTATTTTTATTTTATTTTTTATAACTATTCTAAGCCAAAATACTTATTTACTTAAAAAAACATTTTTATATTAAAAATATTTTATTATGAATTTCAAATTTTCACTGAGTCTTTTTAAGACCATTCTCTCCAATTTGATTCATTTTGGTGATTTTTTTGAACAATTCTATATTTTTTTATATTTTATTAATTTTAAAATAGAAAAAAAACACTTTTAAACTTTTTAAATTTGATTTTAATTTTTCTTAAGGTCCTTTAACCACAGTGTACTTACCAAACATGGTTTTATATTTTTCTGGCTTTTATTTTATTTTATATTTTTTAAAATTAAATAATGCTAATAATTCTATAAAATTCGTCCTTTTGATGTTTGGAGTGCTCTATCACTTTAGAAAAATCAAAGGACACTCCTAAAACATTAAGAGTAAACCCTAAAAATTTCATTTAATTTGGATAATTATTTAATTAATTATGTTTTAATTACTCTCTTGATTATTTAATTAATTTAAAATAAAATACTTAAAATTTTTTTTTAATTTTTAGTTCAAAAAATTCTCCTCTGTTCACTGAACATAGGTGTATTTTTCTTTTGTTTTACTAGTTTATCTACACCAAGATATGAATTTTTAAAGTTTATGAATTAATTTAAATAGAAAATACCTAAATTTATCTACTTATCTGAGGTTGCGCCAGCACAACCTCGACGGCTTTGAAGCCCCATGCATCGTCTCGTGATTCACTATGCTTGCTACATCGGTCACTGACTCAGCCTATTATTAGAATTCCATTCCCTTGTTTGACTCCATTTCTGCCATTCGATTGATACACGCACTAACAGATGACATCCGTTCATCATCCCTAATCGTCCTAACCTGAGAACCATTTGTGTTCTAACCCTAAGATATCACTCGATACTCAACCAAATTACATGGGATTTGTTCCTGCACCTTCATCTAAGTGAGAGGAATACATACATACGACTAATTACGCATGAAATATAATTGTTTTTCACAAAGATAAAAAACAAAGAAAAATATTAGGGATTTTGGGTTATACCATTATCCAAGAGGTGAGGCCTCGATTGGGTTGGTTGAAGAGCTTTGACTTGAGTCCACGAACACTCTCCAAGTGCACTTTGCTCTGTACTTGAGCCTGGGTATGGTCTTGATGAAAAGGAGGATTGATTGCGGTCTTGAGCTTGGTTAGAGGCTTGGGATGACAGGGCTTTCTTTGAGGAAGTGGTTTTTGATTATTTTGAAGCTTTTGACAATTTGGAGTTTTGATGAGGCTAATTCTAAGGCCAAGAAATTCCCTGGATTTTAGCCTCATATTTAGTGTTTTATGGTGGGAGATAATGGCTTAGAATGGCGGGATTAAGCTTAGGAAAAGTGTGAAAAGCTTTGGAAGAAATTGGGCAGAGTTTTCTCCAGGTTTTATGCATTCTTTATTTTTTGGCTATGAGGTGGTGGTTGCTTTATAGGCACAATCATGTTGGCCAAGTGGGCAAGCTGAGGTGGAAAGTTGTGCTTTAGTGGAGGGAAGAAGAATGCAACAATCCAATCGGGAGAGCCACCTTGTATGGGTGAAATTTGGAGTGTTGATCATGGGTGACCTCTCGGGTTTGGTGTTTTACAGTGGCTAGGGTGACAAACCAAGCCAAGCGTGATGGTTAGGTGGCTCAGGGAGGTCAGGATGGGAGAAGGTGAAGTCAATCAGATTGTGTCAAGTGGCTTTGGGTGGATCAAAGTGGACTAGGGTTTAGGCAACATTTCAGGTTGACTTTAGTTTAGTCCATTTAAAATGTTTGGTTCACCTCCTTGAGGTGGCTGATGTGGTCTTCTTGGTCTTTGGGTTTAGTCCAATAAATATGTTGACCTCACTTTTGGTTGAGGTCTAGCTTTCTCCTCTTTAGTAGCCTACGTTCTAGCAATAAGACTTTCCAATTGACTATTCCTAGAGGACTAGAAAAAGAACCCTCACCATTAGAAGTTCTAAAGTCTTCACTAAACTCAAAGTTCCACATATTGTTTCTAACCTCTATCACTTGGTATGTGGAGTCAATATGGGGGAACTCAAGGGGAGTCCCCATTGGTTTGGAGCTAGTTCACTCACTTACACTTACTTTCACTTACATCCCACTCACAATCCTACTCTCAAGCTTGTTGACTTTGATCCTTGGATCTCTTAGGAGACTCATGTAGATGGTCACCTAGACCCACCAGCCCTAGGCTAGGCTCTAGCCAAGACCAGTACATAGAGGACCCAAATGGAGATTCATTGGTCCATAGCTGAAATAAGGTCGTTGGCACATCACTTTCACCAAAATACCAAGCTTAGCCTTTTGCCTTGTTGGCACTATTTCGGTTAAGGAGTTGCTCGTTAGAAGGTGTTGGTCACCATAATCAAAATCCCGGCGTCCGCTTTGAAAGGACATTTAATTTACATATGTATATATATATNCAATATTTTTCATAGTTTAAATTAAAGAGCACTCTACCTCAAACCCTATATGTATCCCGAAGGATAAACACAAGACTTGAGGGTGAGACTCGATCAAATAAACTAAGAGATATATGACGTTTGTTTGGTCTGCATAACCATTTATTTACTGACAAGTTTCACTATTTAACACAAAGAATTAAGTAGGGTTTATATTAAGCTAGATTCAGACAAGCTTCCTATAAGGGTAAGCCCTTATAATTAATTACATCTTAAATGACTGAAGTCACAAGAAAAACTCTCGATAAAAATCAAGAAAAAATTATCATCAAAGAGGTCAAAATGATAGGAATTTTCAATGAGATCGGACAAAGAGGTGTGAAAGGGGAATGGTTCACGTTTGGAACATTTATTGTAGAATCCAAAAGGAGGAAGAACTAGGGGATGTCATAGATTCAGAGGAGAACCTCGGTGACTTCCCAAGCTATCTTATGGTTTTACTTCAGTTTTGAGGAGCTATTATTTAAGAGTTTCATCCCGCAAATTTTATTTATTTAGGGCTTACATTCGTGTGAGATGATCACACAAATAGCCTAAAAGATGTGAGAATTTAGGTTGTAACGAACGACAACCTCAGAATCCTAAGATAAGTTAGGGCTTAGATTATACAACAGAGCTATACAAAGGCCTAAAGTTGAGTTGAGGATTTATGTTGCATAAGCAAACAACCTCGATGTCCTATGGCTTGGTTGTTTAATTCTAAAGAAGAAAATTAGTTTAGTTAGGGAAGACATGTTTTACTGTTGAAGATGGTCATGCTGCCCACCATGCTAACTCCAAGCTCCTCATTGTGACAAGTTTAAGTTTTCTAATGTGTCAGGTTATGATGTCAAATCAAATGCTCCTATGGCTATGGATCTTTAAATGTTATGGGGCATGTTAAAGTTGATTAAAGCGACACCAGTTAGGATCTTATGATTCCCTCATTTTGGTACCACTATTTTCTATCAAATTTACTTAGTCCAAATGAACTTACTAAACTCAACTTAATGAGTTTCATACATTCATTTAGACCATGGGAAGCCTCGTTAGCAACCTTAGGTTACCTCCTCCGAGGGATTTCAGATCATTCGATAGAGACATCTTAATTTAGTTGCGATTGTGGTTTTTGTTGTGATGTTTGAGATTAAATTTTGAGTTGTCTTATATTTTGAATGTTGTGGTAGTAAATTTTATCTTGTTTGATTTTAGTTTTGGTTTTGGTTTTGATTTTGTGGCTATCCTAGCAGTTTTCGTTTTCATGCAAGGTGTCATCGTTGTTTAGCATACAAGTTTTATAAGCATAAAAATACAGTGTGGAAAGTACAAGAGAAGACGGTACTGTAAACTGTAAAAGCATACCTGATGAGTCTTCTCGTTCCACCACCTAAAAGGTCTATACTTGCAAAGCATGTATATAATATTGCAAGAAGATTTAAGTTGTAAGAGTAGATGAAGGTTTAGCTATCAAACCCCAAGCTCTGATTTTGTTGAATCTCGGAAGATCCTAGTGAATGATTCTAGGACAAAGTATTGCAAGTCCAATTTATCCTTCAAGATGTCCAACAGATTTCAAAATGTTCAAGGTAAATCATTTTGAAAATCTCTTGAAACATTCTAAGTTTATTTTGAACATATTTTGAACATATCATAATGTCCCAATAATCATCGGAGGTTGAAGTGTGACTACCCCATTGCTCAGTGAAACTTTTAATTTAATTATATTAAGGATAGGATACTCGATTAGTCAGTTGATGTTTTCTTTAAGAGTTATGTGAGTGAGTGCCTCTGAGACAAGTCTTTAAGATTGTGGTGCCCCCAATTAAGGTTAGGCTTGTAGTGTTTAAAGATGGTAATCACCAATCTTATCATTTTCTAATTCCAATCAACTTGAGTTTAGGATTTAAACCTAGGTCAATACCAAGCCTCGGTAATCATGATAGGTGAAATGGTATGTATAAAAAATTTTAGTTTAAGTGATGTGTATTCTTATCAAGTAATAAAATCACCCTCAACTTTGGGGTTAAAAAAAGTAAATAATCATCCTTTCTAGTTTAAGCCCCTTACTTAAGAATCATTTGATCTTAATTGACTTACAAATCATGAAGATTAAGAGAATTACGATTTTGTTGATGTTGTGCAAGGGTGGTGAGTGAGTTTCTACCTTTTAGTCTCATTGTATTTCAATCATCAAATCATGTTTATTAAGATTAGAATTACCCATTTTTTCCTTTGGTTAATCCTAAATTTTGATTAAAGAACCAAAGTCTAAAGTGACTGTTTTGCCCTTGGGGCACCTCACCTCAACACTCACTAAACACAACTCAAATGATTTTAACCACTTGATGTCATATCCATGAGGTAATTAAAATATTAGAGGAGAAAATGTGGATTTCTCAAAACTTTAATTTAATTTTATTACTTATTTAAATTAAGAAAATAAGATTTTCAAAAGATGATTTATTTAACTTCTCAAAATAAAGCTTTTGTTTATGAGAAAGTTATTAAGGGCTTCTTAAGGTCAGAGAATTGCTTGGGTAAAATTTCATGATTTTTTTAAATTAAATTGTTATTATTATTATTTTAATTTTGGCTCAATTTTCATGATTTATTTAAATAGAAAATGGTATTTTAATTACAAAAATTATTTTAATATTTTTCTTAGACTTCTCTGTGTTAAGAAAACTTAGAAAATCAAATTTTGTATTTTTTTATTTTTAATTAATTTATTATAATTATTTTAGTGAGAAAATAAAGAAAATTCATTTTTAAGCTTTTNTTTTTATGAGAAAATTATTAAGGGCTTCTTTAGGTCAGAGAAATGCTTGGGTAAAATTTCATGATTTTTTTAAATTAAATTGTTATTATTATTATTTTAATTTTGGCTCAATTTTCATGATTTATTTAAATATAAAATGGTATTTTAATCACAAAAACTATTTTTATATTTTTCTTAGACTCCTCTGTGTTAAGAAAACTTAGAAAATCAAACTTTGTATTTTTTTTTATTTTTAATTAATTTATTATAATTATTTTAGTGAGAAAATAAAGAAAATTCATTTTTAAGCTTTTTAAAATTTATTTTGAACTTAGGAAAATTAGAAAAAATTATTTTAATGAGTCTTAAGTGATAAAAAAAACAGTTAAGAATATTTTGAAATATTTTTTGCTTTTTTGGATTTTTATTTTTTTTAATTATTTAAAATTCAAAATGAGGCCCAAAATTAAGTGTTTTATTAAAAGTAATTTTTATTTTTCCTAAGTACCTGTGGTCACAAGGAACTCATAAAATCAATTTTTATAATTTTCCCAAGTGTATTTAATTTATTATAATTATTTTTGTACAAAAATAGAAGGTTTCTTAAAAAATCTACTTTTGTGCTTACACTAAGCCAAAAATTTTTGAATGTTTTACAATTGGTAGAAATGATTTTTATGAACAATGCAGAGTTGATTTTGTTAATTTTTTATATGTGTTTAATTTACATAAATTTATACAAAGTATTCACATTTAACTAACTTTATCAATTTACAATATGATTCAAAGCATCACAACATTTTTCCTAGACTTCTCTGACCACAAGAAACCTACTAAAATTGTTCTAATAAATTTCCAAGTGATATTTTAGTTTATATAATTAAAATAAGCTAAAATGGTCACATTGGCTTGAAAATTAGGGTTAGGAGCATAGGGATGCCCTCTGACCTTGGAAAAATCAGAGAACATCTCCTCTGTGATGAGGAATAAAACCTAAAAATCTCAAGCCATGGTGAACACTCCTTAATCATGGAGAGTTTAAATACCTCAGATATAATTAATATAAAATCATATGTTTAGAAAATAATTTTTATTTTTAATTCACATTATTTTNTTGTGATGAAGAATAAAACCTAAAAATCTCAAGCCATCGTGGACACTCCTTAATCATGGAGACTTTGAATACCTCAGATATAATTAATATAAAATCATATGTTTAGAAAATAATTTTTATTTTTAATTCACATTATTTTCCTCTGTTCACTAAGCAATATAGTAATTTTATTTTATTTTGTGATTTTTCTGCACAATATATCAATATTTGAAGTTAGCTGATTTAATTAAATAAAAAATAACCCAATTTTCGTACTTAAACCACGCGGTGCCACACAATCCTTGGTAGCTCTGAAGTCTCTATGCGGATGCTCTCCATTTGGCGTCGCCTTCTGAGTCAGTACCACGTGGCCTGCATTTTATTTTGGGATATCCCATCCAACTTCATCTCAACCCTCCATTTGATACGCGTGCCATCCAACGACGGTGAGTTTTTGTCCCCATTTGGTTCATCCTGAAAGCCATCCACCGGCTTAAGAAATCGAGCTACACTTAACCAAATCAACTTGGGTTTGATCCTAGGGAGTCTTCTAGACTAGGCAAACACATCCGTATGGTAAACAAGCCATGAAATTAAATGTACATGAATGGAGAATCAAATGAAGCTGTGGAAGAGGGGGAGTTTTATACCTTTGCTTTGAGAAGGGAAGCTTCAATCAGAAGTGCTTGACACATTTTTTGAGGTCCAAGGAGCTCAGGGATGGAACTGATGAAGTGTCTAGGGCAGACTTTGGTGAAGCTCAATTTTGAGTGTTGGCCAAAGTCAGGGGTAGAGGCTCTCTGTGAAGGGGTTTTGATGGGGATTCTTCTTCTCTCACTATGGTGAAGGTTTAGGCAAGTTTAATTTGATTTTGGTGCACTGTGGAGGTGTGGTCAAGTTTGTTCTCTTTTCAGTCAGATTCAAGCTTAGAAATTGATCTCTGGCGATGGGAATTAGGTCAGGCAAGTGGTTGGGTTGCACCGGGGAGGTCTCAAGGATGCTGTGACAATTGGGCAGATTTTCCTTAAGAAATTTTTGGCACTTGGATTTATCCATGGAGGGGAGCTTTTATTGCCATGGCCGGAGAGTGGAGCTCAGGGGGTGGCCAGGGGTGCAAAATCTTGCTGAGGTGGTGAGCTGAGTGGCACAATTGGCCAATGGGAGTGGGACAGCTTAGATGGGTCAATTGGGTAGGATTTAAGTATGGTGGCTCTCAGTTTGAGGTGCTCTCGTCACTAGGCCTGCCAGCATTGGCAGGGGAGGTACTTAGGTGGCTCAAGAACCTCATAGGAATCTGTCACAACAATTAATTTGGGCTGGTGATAGGTTTTGGAAAAGATATCTTTAGCTTAAGAAATTTAGGAAATAAATCCCTTAATTTATGGGAACTTTAGTTCATGGCTCATCTAGGGTTTGTTAAGTGGGTCTAGCTTGGTTAATAGGACCCAAAAGTTGTCTATAGATGTCTTTCCTTGATCAATTTGATATGGCTAGGTCAATTTTGGTGCATGGGTTCAAGTGGGTCCAAATGGCCAAAGGTTGGGTTTGGGTTAGTCTAGCCATGACTTTAAGCCGAGTTAATTGATCAACATTGTGTAGATGATTGTAATCAAGATTTTTGGTGAAGGGTTGAAATGATTTTGAGTTCAATTAGGGGTTCAATTTGAAGGATTTTGGGATTTTGGTTAATTTGGGCATGGTTGGGCTAAGTCCATGAAGTGTTTAGGTTAGGCTAAGGTTGGGCTAAGGTTGTGCTAAGGTTGGGTGTAGGTTGGGCTAAGGTTGGGTCTAGGCTGGGCTAAGGTTGGGCTAAGTCAACATTTATTGTTGAAAGTTGTCTATAGGAACATCTTGAAGAGTTTTTAAAATAAATTGGGTGTCAATTTTGAGGTTAGAGCAATCAATTTGCTGGAATTTGGAGGTATGGCCAATTTGGGGATTTTGAACTTGTGTTAAAATTAAGTGAAATTGAGGCTTCACCAAGGGCATTTTAAGGTCAAATTTGATGTGTAGGATTTTTATGAAGATTTTTCAACATAAATTGTGGCAAATTGAGTAAGCTATGGGGTTCAATTTGGTGGAATTAAGTCATAGGGCCAAAATTGGGGGTTTGACTTAGATCAAAATTAGGCTCAAAGCAAGGACAAATTAAGCTTGGATTTGGTTTGTATTAGTCATGTGGAAGGTGAATTTGAGTTTACAATTGAAATTGGGGGAAATTGGGACCAAATTGATGGATATTTGGGGTAAATTTGAGAAAGTTGGGCCTTTAAAGGCAATTTGGGGGTTTTGCTCAAAATGGTCAAATTGGTCTAATTGGGTTCAACTGGAGGGTTCAAATTGGTTTTAGAAACATTTAAAGTAATTTTGGGGGTTTTTGGGAAAGTTTAGGGTGCCAAGGGTATTTTTGTAGTTTTGGCAATTTTGGAGGGTATTTTGGTAATTTTGGAATTTTGGGTGGTTTTAGGTAATTTGGGTATTTTAAAAATGTTTGAAATGATTTTTGGCAAATTTGGGTCTTTTGAAAAGGTTTGAAATGATTTTTGGACAAAGGCTCCAAGGGTATCTATGTAATTTGGGGATTTTGGGGCAAAAGGCCAAGTTGGATATTTTCGGTAGAATTGGGGTGCCAACCACCCTATATGAGCGATGGACCAATGAAAACTCCATTTGTGTCCTCTCTGTACTCGTCTTAGCTAAACCCCAGCCGGGCCGACAGGTTTAGGGGACCATCTACATGAGTCTCCCAAAGGATCAAGGGATCAAAGTCAAGAAATTTTAGGTTTAGGGTTGTGAGTGATTATGGGTGAGAGTGAGTGTAAGTGAGTAAACTAGCTCTAGACCAAAACCCAAGGTCAACCCTAAGGTCAGGCAGTCCTAGAGGGACTCTCCTTGAGCTCCCTCATAGTGACCTCACCTACTAAGTGCTAGAGGTTATGACCAGCATGTGGAACTTCAAGTTGAGCAAAGAAGAGGGTAGAATTTCTAATGGTGAGGGTTCCTTTTCTAGTTTTCTAGGAATAGTCAACAGGAAAGTCCTATGGGATTTCTAATGGTGAGGGTGCCTTTTCTAGTTTTCTAAGAATAGTCAATAGGAAAGTCCTATGCCTTAGGCTACTAAAAAGGAAGAACTAAACCTCAACCAAAAGTGAGGTCAACAAATGGACCCCCATTAGGCTACTAAAGAGGAAAAAATAAACCTCAACCAAAAGTGAGGTCAACAAATGGACCCCCAATAGATGGTGCCTTTTCTAGTTTTCTAAGAATAGTCAATAGGAAAGTCCTATGGCTAGACCTTAGGCTTCATGTCTAGTTTTCTAAGAATAGTCAATAGGAAAATCCTATGGCTAGACCTTAGGCTACTAACTTTTTCTAGTTTTCTAAGAATAGTCAATAGGAAAATCCTATGGCTAGACCTTAGGCTACTAAAGTCTATTTTTCTAAGAATAGTCAATAGGAAAGTCCTATGGCTAGACCTTAGGCTACTAAAGATAGTTTTCTAAGAATAGTCAATAGGAAAGTCCTATGGCTAGACCTTAGGCTACTAAAGAGGAACTAAACCTCAACCAAAGTGAGGTTAACATGCCCCTAAATCTACACAATTTACCAAATTTCTCTTGAAATTCCAAAATTCCAAATTTCACCAAAAATACTTAAATCTGTTCAATTTGACCCATTTTGACCAAAAGCCCCAAATTGCGTTTAAAGGCCCAATTACCTCAATTCACCCTGAATGTCCACCAATTTGGTACCAATTTTCTCTAATTTTAATTCTAAACTCAAATAATCATGACCAAACTCAATTCAAACCAAATCCAAGCCCAATTGATCCACATTGGAGCTCAATTTTAGCCTAAGTCAAAAAGCCCCAATTTGACCCAAAGTTAAAATCCCACCCAATTAAAACCCAAATCTATCTAATTGCCGCAAATTTGCATCATGAACTACTCAAAACACTTCTACATACCAAGTTGAACCTTCAATTGGTGTTGGTCAAGCCCCAATTTTACTTGAAACCAACTTTGACCAAAACCACCAATTTTGCCCTAATTTAGCCATATCTCCAACTGTCCCCAAATTGAATGCTCAAACCCCAAAATTGACACCTAATTGAGAGCTCTTCATAACATCCCTCTAGACCATTTTGAACCCTTAATTTGGACTTGTCCCAAATCTAGCATAAATTAAACCCATGTCTAACCCAACATCTCCAAATTGATCAAATGCTCAAAATCTTTCAAATTGACCCATCAAATCAATTCAAAATAACTCCAAATCTTTTCTAAACTATTTATGACAATCATCTACACCAAGTTTCTCAATCAATTGAGTCCAATGTCATACATAACCCAACCTAAACTCAACTTCAAGCCAATTTGACCCAAATTGAACCCATGCACCAAAATTGATTAAGCCATGTCAAAGAGACAAAATTAATGACACCACAGCCACCAAGTGCACCCTAGAGACTAGGCTAGACTCACCCAACCCACCCTAGAGGAGATATGGACCAATGGTCCCCTAATTTAAGAGATTCCACCCATACTTGGCCTAAACTTGAAATATCTTCTCCATCATTGCTTACCCTTGGGAGTTAATCATAATTAGGTCCCTAACCTCCCTGAGCTTAGAGGTGACCAGACCCTGGCCAGCCACTACCTCAGCGACTAAAAACAGTCACCCCAAAGGAGCCCCAAATGGCCAAAACCCAAAATTTGAACTCCCTGACTTGGCTCACTCCAATTGGATGCTTGTGCCTTTCTTCCCTCCACCTCAACAAGCTTTAGCACCCATCAAATCGCCATGAGCTCCACCAGGCAGCCGCGACTTTAAATTGACACCTCCACTTTCAAAGAATGGGAGCTTGAAAACCTTGGGGAATCTCTGCCAAAATCTCATCAGTGTCTCTCCAGACCTTCCTAAGTTCAATCCTCTTACTCTCTGTCGCTACCAACCACTCCATAGAGCCAATTTCTTCTCTGAAATTTTCCCAAAACTAGGATAGATTTCTGCACACCTCCACAATTCACCAAACTCCAATTAACTATTCATACACCATCACCAAAGTGAGAGAAGAAGATTCCCTACAAAAGCCACATCTCAAACAGCCTCTAACATAGCTCTAAACTAACACCTAAAATCAAGCTTGATTGAAATCATACATAGAAATTTCACCAGGGCCTAGGATTTCATTTGGAGGTTTATTGGAACAAATTAAAGCTACCGCAACCATCTGATTGAGTCCCCCTCTCTCAGACAAAGGTATTAAACCTTAGCCCTAATCTGAGGCTATTTTGATTCTTCATACGTATTTACTATATTTCATATCGTATAAGCCATATATATATGCTCTTCTTGAGCAGTTGAAGGTTTAAAAACAAACCCCATGTGATTTGGTTGAGTTTAGACAAAGATCTTAAGGTTTTAGTGTGAATGGTTCTCGGGTTTGGACATTTGGGGACGATGACTGGGGACCGTTTGATCGTGCGTTTATTCAATGGACAGAGCAGATCAATTTGGATGAACCCTTGGAATGAAAAGGCAGGCTGTGTGGTGATTGAGTTGTCTGGCAGCATCAAATAGCAGAGTGTCGTGTGTAAAGCTCGGAGCGAATGAGGTTGCACTGGCGTCGACTGGGTTAAGTAGAAAAGTAGGCTTTTTTTGAATTAAATTAATGGCTGATCTTTGAAAAATCATAACTTTGTGTAGAAAAATCATAAAAATAAAAAAAAATACCCTCTTGCTCAGTGAACAGAGGAAAATAATGTGGATTAAAAATAAAAATTATTTGTTGACTCTCTGATTTGTAATGCATTAAATATTCTATGGAGTATTTTAATTCATTATGATCAAGCATTGCTCACCATGGCTTGAAACTTTGAGGTTTTGTTCCTCATGATAGAGGGGATGTTCTCAAATTTTTTCCAAGGCCAGAGGGCATTTCTATGCTTCTAACCTTAATTTTAAAGCTAGGATGACTATTTTGATTTATTTTAATTATATAAATTAAAATACCACTTAGAAAATTATGGGAATAACTTTAATAGGTTTCCTATGGTCAGAGAAGCTTAGGAAAAATGTCATGTTGATTTGAATTGTTTTGTACATTTCTTTAATTAATTAAATGTATATATATATTGCTTTAATTTAAAAAAATTAAATACTAATAATAAGTTGACAAAATCAATTCCACACTGTGCATAAAAATCATGTTTACTCACTATAAAAATTTAAAATTATTTGAATAAGTTTGAGCACTAAAGTTGATTTTCTAAGAAACCTTGTTTTTGTGTACAAAAAATAATTATAGTAAATCAAATACACTTGAGAAAATTATGAAAAGTGTTTTTCTGAGTTCCTTGTGATCAGGGGCGCTTAGGATAAAAATAAATTTTCTGTTGAGAAAATATTTGATTTTTGAGCTTTATTTTGAATTTAAAATAATAAAAAATAATTAATAATCCCAAAAATACCAAAATATTTTATAATGTACCTAATTGTTCCCTGATCACTTAGAGCTCATTAGGATATTTTTCCTAATTTTTCTAAGTTAAACTAATTTTTTAAAGCTTAAAAATGAATTTTTCTTATTTTCCCATTAAAATAATTATAATAGATAAATTAAAAATCACAAAAATATAAAAATTTGTTTTTCTGAGTTCTCTGAACTCAAAGAAGTTTGATAAAAAAATATAAAGATATTTTTTATGATGAAAACATTATTTTACATTTAATTAACGCAGTAAGATTAATTCATAATAAAATAATAATGATAGGGATTCAGTTCAAAAAAATCATGGAATTTTGTCAAAGTTTTTTTCTGACTTAAGGGGACCTCTAATAATTTTCTCATGAATAAAAACTTAATTTTGGATAGTTAAGTAAATCAATTTTGAAAATACTTCTTTCTAAATTTAAATAATTATTTAAATTAAATTAAATTTACAAAATCCACATTTTCTTGTGTGATGTTTTAATTGATCCATGAATGGGACACTCAAAAAATTTTCAAAGTCATTTGAATTTTGATTAATGAGTTATGAGGTGAAGATCCCCAAAGGCAAATAGGTTACTTTAGACTTTGGTGCCTTAATCAAGATTTCAGATTAATCAAAGGGAAAATGGGTAATTTTGATCCTAATGAACATGTTTGGATGATTGAAATACAATGAGATTAAAGGTAGGAACTCACTTCCCACCTTCTCTATAATTAGAACAAAATTGTAATCTCCTTAGTTTTCATGACTTAGAAGTCAATAAAAATTAAAAAATTCTCAAGTGATGGGTTCAAGTTAGGGAAAAAAATATTTCATTAATTTTAAGCCCATACTTGATGACAATGTGATCTTTCAATAAAAATGCATGTCATTTAAATCAAAATTTTTCTAGTTACCATTTCACATACTGTGATTTTTTAGGGCTAAGTAGTGACCTAAGCTGGATATTTAAATTTATTTTATCATATTTAGAAGATAACATGATAGATGATTAACACCTTTTTTACACTACAAGACCAATTTTAACTATGGAAACCAAAGCCATTACTTACTTAAATTTGCTTTAGGAGCACCCATCCATATAACTCTTAAATGAAATATCGATTGATTAATGGAGTGTACTAGCCTTGGGACAAATAAAACATCAAGTTTCCCTGAGCAATGGGATAAACTTAGCTTAACCTTGGATAATTAATAAAACGATATCATAAGTTCAAAATGAACTCAAAATATTTCAAGAAATCTTCTAAGTAATTCAGGTTCATGCTCCGAGCACTTTGAAATCTCTTGAATATCTTGAAGGGCAAATTGAACTTGTTGTATTTTGTTCTAAAATCATCTCTTAAGATCGAGACTAATAAATTCATAACTTAAGGTTTGGTAGCTATACCTTCATCTACTTTTGCAATTTGAATTCCTTTCAAAATTATATACATCATGCCAAAGCTAACCTTTCAAGTGGAGGAGCAGGAAGAATTGACAGGTATGCTTTTAAGTTATTGCATTTGCTTTTTTGTACCTCTTGTTTCTTGCTTGAATGCTTAAAGTCACCCTGCATGTCAGAACCAAAACTAAAAAAAATTAAACAAGATAAAATCGCTGCCACAACAGTCAAAATATAAGGTAATTGAAAATATAATCACAAACAAAATAAAGCAAAAATTGTAACTAAATTAAAACAACTTTATTAGATCATTAAGAATCCCTCAGAAGAGGTAACCTATGGTTGGTAATGAGATTTCCCATAGTCTAAATGAAAGTATGGAAGTAACTAAGTTGAGTTTAGTAAATTCATTTGGACCAAGTGAATCCGAAGATAAATATTGGTGCCGAAACGAGGGAACTGTGGGATCCTAACTGATGTCGCTCTAATCAAATTTAACATTCCCAATAATATTTAAATAACCTAACCTTAAAAAACATTTGATTTGACATCATAGCTTGACAAATTAGAAAATTTGACCTTTGAACCTGATACTTCTCTGAATCTCTACAATTTGATACTTGTAAAACTTAAAATTGCTATGACAAGGAGTTTGGAGCTAGGATTGTGGGCAACACGACCACCTTCAACAACAAAACATGTCTACACCAGCTAAACCATTCTTTAGAATTAAACAAAAAACCATAGGAATTTGAGGTTGTTTGCCTAGTGCTACATTAATCCTCATTTTTTTCCTTTAGGCCTTTGTATGACTCTACTATACAATTTAAGCCCTAATCTGCTTTAGGATTTTGAGATTGTCGTTCATCATGACTTAAATCATCATATCTTCCAGGCTATTTGTGTGATTTTTTCACACAAATGTAAGCCCTAATTTATAAAGTTGATAGGATAAAATATTTAAATACTTCACCTCTAAATTGAAGCCAAACCATAGGATAGCTTGGGAAGTCACCGAGGTTCTCTTCAGGATCTGTGACATCCCCTAGCTCTTCTTCCTTTGGATTTCAAAAAAAAATGTTTCACATTTGAACCATTCCCCTTTTGCACCTCTTTGTCCGATCTCTTTGGAAACTTTTATGTTTGAACTCTTTGAAGTCAATATCCCCTGATTTTTATCAAGAGTTTTCTTAGGTGACTTCGGTTATCTAAGATGTATTTAACTATAAGGGCTTGCCTTTATAGGAAACTTTCAAGAACCCAACATAATATAAAACCTNGATTTTGATTCCGACGACCGATAGCTTCCGCAGGATAACCCCCCTAAAATTTTTCCGACAAAGTCACATCCAAGGAGCTGGGGTTAGAATTTAGGCTTGGCATGAAGCATGGGAGGGTGCAACAAAATTTGGGAGGCTTGAAAGCATGCCCTTATTTTACCACTTAGGGTATTATTGACTTTTCCATGGCTCACATGCCTCACACGTGGTCAGCCATGGCTTGCGTATTTTCATGAGAAAGGTTTTTAAAAAATGAGGCAACTTTTGAGGTGGTGTCTTGAGGTCTATTTTGGTGGAATTAAATCATGCATGTATGATTTTGATTTCATTAAGTGGATGATGAGGAAATCTTTCATGATGGAACGGGCTTTTGATTTTAATGAAAAAATAGAGAAATGAGCTTAGTTTGGTGGGCCTTTAAAAATGGGTCATGGGGAATTAAATTAAGGCTTTGATTTAATGTTGATAATTGCAAAAAATTAATCATAATGGATTTCATGGAGTTTTGAATTTGACATGATAAAATTTAGGACTTGAATTTGATGAAATTTGGTTTGGTCCATGGACCCAAATTTGGATGAAATTTGCTTAGGGTTTGACTCGGTTTGATTTTGGATTCAAATTTAAATTTAGACTTATAATTGAGTGGGATTAGGTTTGATTGTAAGATTTGGTAGATTTGGAGTGGATTTAAGGAATCTTGGTGGAAGTTCAAACAATTTGGGAAATTTGAGGGAAATTTGGGCAATTTTCACATTTTGGTGAATTTTGGTGAATTTGGAAAAATTGGGTGGCTAGGATTGGCTTTGGTAGAATTTTGAGCAAAATTCAGGATTTTGGCAATTTTGGTTGTTTTAGAAATTTTTGATAATTTTGGGGCAATTGGGTAATTTAGGGGTGGCTTTGGTCAATTTTTTTAGTTTTGGGGAATTTTTGATAAATTTGGTTAAATTGAGGATAATGTTGGAAGGTTTTAGGTAATGAGTATGCAAGCCAATAATAGTTTTCCTCTAGTCATATGAGCATTATCAGAACTCATCTTAAAGCCTCCACATGTTGGTCCTAGTCATCCTAATCAAGGGTTAAGGACTTGGAACCACCCACATGAGTCTTCAAAAGAGTTATGGATTTGTTATAGACCTCAAGAGGGAAATGGATCAATTTGGGTGATTGATGGTTTTGGGTGTGTTAGGAAACTTATGGTGAGTTCAAGTATGTGTGTGCAAGACCAAGCCACCCAGGGTTTCCCTTGAGCATGAAAATCATATAATCAATTTTTTCAGCTTCGTCATGTTGGACTCAAACTTCTAAGTGCTAGAGATAAGAAAACCACACATGTGAAACTCCAAAAATACCAAAGGACTGGTTTGAATTTCTAGAGGGGTGGATTTCAGCACTAGTCCTATAGGATAGTTAACAGGGAAGTCCTATGGCTACATCCTAGGCTTCTAAAGGAGAGAACTATACCTCACCAAAAATGAGGTCAACATCTAACTGGACGCAGTTGTGCTTGCTTAAAATTTTCCTTTTATTGCTCCAAATGATCTCCTTTTCACTCTCAAGCAGCTTATACAAAATTAAAAAAATAATTTTCTCATGCACAATATCATGATAATTTGATGCATATTTTATTTTTAATTAAATAAACATTGTTTGAATCATTTGATTCTCCATGCATATTGACACATCACCTTGACTTAAAATTTTGGCATGTTGTAGCCTTTGTCAAGGGGAACATCCTCTAATTTTTTCAAAGTCAGAGGAGGTTCTTAGACAGAGATCCATATTTTTCAAGTTTTTTCACATTATNTGAAGCGGGTGATGAGATTTTGATTCCGACGACCGACAGCTTCCGCAGGATAACCCCCCTAAAATTTTTCCGACAAAGTCACATCCAAGGAGGTGGGGTTAGAATTTAGGCTTGGCATGAAGCGTGGGAGGGTGCAATAAATTTTAGGAGGCTTGAAAGCATGCCCTTATTTTACCACTTAGGGTATTATTGACTTTTCCATGCCTCACATGCCTCACACGTGGTCAGCCATGGCTTGGGTATTTTCATGAGAAAGGTTTTTAAAAAATGAGGTAACTTTTGAGGTGGTGTCTTGAGGTCTATTTTGGTGGAATTAAATCATGCATGTATGATTTTGATTTCATTAAGTGGATGATGAGGATATTTTTCATGATGGAATGGGATTTTGATTTTAATGAAAAAAAGATAAATGAGCTTAGTTTGGTGGGCCTTTAAAAAAGAGTCATGTGGAATTAAATTAAGGCTTTGATTTAATGTTGATAATTGCAAAAAATTAATCATAATGGATTTCATGGAGTTTTGAATTTGACATGATAAAATTTAGGACTTGAATTTGATGAAATTTGGTTTGGTCCATGGACCCAAATTTGGATGAAATTTGCTTAGGGTTTGACTCGGTTTGATTTTGGATTCAACTTTAAATTTCAAACTTATGATTGAGTGGGATTAGGTTTGATTGTAAGATTTGGTAGATTTGGAATGGATTTAGGGAATCTTAGTGGAAGTTCAAACAATTTGAGAATTTTGGGGGAAATTTGGGCATTTTTCACATTTTGGTGAATTTTGGTGAATTTGGACAAATTGGGTGGCTAGGATTGGCTTTGGTAGAATTTTGAGCAAAATTCAGGATTTTGGCAATTTTGGTTGTTTTAGAAATTTTTGATAATTTTGGGGCAATTGGGTAATTTATGGGTGGCTTTGGTCAATTTTGTTAGTTTTGGAAAATTTTTCATGAATTTGGGTAAATTGAGGATAATGTTGGAAGGTTTTAAGTAGTGAGTATGCAAGCCAATAATAGTTTTCCTCTAAGTCATATGAGCATTATCAGAACTCATCTTAAAGCCTCCACATGTTGGTCCTAGTCATCCTAATCAACGGTTAAGGACTTGGAACCACCCACATGAGTCTTCAAAAGAGTTATGGAGTGGTTATAGACCTCAAGAGGGAAATGGATCAATTTGGGTGATTGATGGTTTTGGGTGTGTTAGGAAACTTATGATGAGTTCAAGTATGTGTGTGCAAGACCAAGCCACCCAGGGTTTCCCTTGAGCCTGACAATGATATAATCAATTTTTTCAGCTTCGTCATGTTGGACTCAAACTTCTAAGTGCTAGAGATAAGAAAACTACACATGTGAAACTCCAAAAATACCAAAGGAGTGGTTTGAATTTCTAGAGGGGTAGATTTCAGCACTAGTCCTCTAGGATAGTTAACAGGGAAGTCCTATGGCTAAATCCTAGGCTTCTAAAGGAGAGAACTATACCTCACCAAAAATGAGGTCAACATCTAACTGGACGCAGTTGTGCTTGCTTAAAATTTTCCTTTTATTGCTCCAAATGATCTCCTTTTCACTCTCAAGCAGCTTATACTCTGTAACCTACACAAAATTATAAAATAATTTTCTCATGCACAATATCATGATAATTTGATGCATATTTTATTTTTAATTAAATAAACATTGTTTGAATCATTTGATTCTCCATGCATATTGACATATCACCTTGACTTAAAATTCTGGCATGTTGTAGCCTTTGTCAAGGGGAACATCCTCTAATTTTTTCAAATTTAGAGGAGGTTTTTGGACAGAGATCCATATTTTTCAAATTTTTTCACATTATTTCCTTAAGATAATCTTGAAAATTAGCATGTTGATTAGAAAATTCCAAGAAAATTTTAGGAGGTCCAAAAAGATCAGAGAAGCTCTTAGAAACAATTTCATGGGTCAAGTCATTTAAAATGTACTTAATTTTTAAGAACACTAAATCATTAAGATAATTAATTTTGGAAAATATNTCACATTATTTCCTTAAGATAATCATGAAAATTAGTATGTTGATTAGAAAATTCCAAGAAAATTTTGGGAGGTCCAAAATGATCAGAGAAGCTCTTAGAAACAATTTCATGGTCAAGTCATTTAAAATGTACTTAATTTTTAAGAACACTAAATCATTAAGATAATTAATTTTGGAAAATATTAACATTTAAATGACTTAATTTCAAATCTCCACTGTGGTCCCTAGCCCAGAGAACTCACCATAAAAATTTCATAATATTTTGAGTACATTTGACAACTTAAGTTGATTTTTAAAGATAAACATCATTTTTGGCATTTAAATGATTTTTAAAAATCAAAACATAACTAAAAATTTATAAAAACTTATTTTTTGAGTTCTCTGGGATCAGAGGTATTTTCCTAGAATGAAATATTATTTAAAATAAAAACTTGATTTTTAGCTTATNGAAGATAAACATCATTTTTGGCATTTAAATGATTTTTAAAAATCAAAATATAACTAAAAATTTATAAAAACTTATTTTTTCAGTTCTCTGGGATCAGAGGTATTTTCCTAGAATGAAATATTATTTAAAATAAAAACTTGATTTTTAGCTTATTTTTAATATTTAAGTAATTAAAAATCCCTAAAAATCATAAAAATAATAAAACTCATGAAAATGTCCTAAATTGTTTTGTTATCACTTAGGAACAATTAAAAAAAATTTTCTTGGTTTTCTAAATAAATATATTGAATTTTAGAGCTTAAAAATGATTTTTTAAAGGCTAAAAATAAGTTTTCACTAAAATAATTCCAATAAATCAAATGAAATCCAGAAAAATATAAAATCTTCTTCTCTGAGTTCTCTGACCTTAGGGAGACTTTTCAAAAATACTAAACTTAATTTTCTTTACATAAAATATTTTATATTTAATAAATACCACATAACTTTAAATAATTCTTAAATTTCGAATAAAAATAAAAAAATCGTGATATTTGGTCTAAAGTTACCTCCAGTAAAAATTTTAAGGGATTAGGACCTACCCTTGGTTAAGTTAGGAATTGTTTTTAAAAAATTCTATTTTTGCATGAAAATAATTATATAAATTAAATTAAAATTTGAAAAATCACATATTCTCCTCTGATGTCTGAATTGACCCATGAATGAGGTAGGATAAAATTTTCAAAGTCATTTGAATTGAATTTGACAAATTATGAAGTGATAGTGCCTTAGGGGCAAATGTGTAATTTTGGAAAATTAGCCTTAATTAACATTTAGGCTTAATTTAAGGAGGGAAATAGGCAACCTCGGATCTTAATCAATTTGTTTGATGTTTGAAACACATGGGGTTAATTGGTAGAAACCAACCTCACTTTTCTTAATTGAAAAAAGATAAGTTAATAAATTTCTAAATTATTAAAATTTGGAAGTTTATTAAAATAAAATGAGCCCAGGACTTAGGGGTATGACTTTTGAAGTCAACAATTAATCAATTTAATACCCCTATTTTGTAGTAAGTTAATAAATTTTTAGATTATTAAAATTTGGAAGTTTATTAAAATAAAATGAACCTAGGACTTTGACTTTTGAAGTCAATAATTAATCAATTTAATACCCCTATTTTGATTTTCAAATAAAATTAAAACTTTTGAAGTCAATAATTAATCAATTTAAAACCCATATTTTTATTTTCAAGTAAGATTCAAACCTTGAATTATGACCACATAAAGCTTGATCTTTTCAAAGCTAATTAAGACACTTACCTAAGTCTTAAGTGTTTAGTAGTGACTTGGGCTAAATCAAGTCTCATTTAAACGAGGACTAGAAAAGTAAATATCATTGACAATTAAAACATATTTTAAACACTACAAGCTCAATTAGGATTAAAATTTGGCTAAGTGTTCTAACAACACTAACTTGCCTCTTTAAGGGTCTTCACCCACTTAATTCTTAAATTGAATCACAAGTGATAACTAACCTATTCTTATGGGTAAATTGAGACATCAATGTTCACTGAACATTAAGGGTATTTACAGGATGACTTATTAAGCAACATAATAAGTTTAAAAAGAACACGGGATTTTCCACCAGTGCAGCGAGAGAGTAGCACAGACCTGTTTCTTTCTCTAGATCTTTTGGATACCTCAGAGATCTACTAACTTAATTTGCTTTTCTTAACAAAATCATCCTTAATAAAACTCCAACCCACCAAGATATGACATAGGGTTAGGAAAACTACCAAAATTTTACTTCCCTGTTTCATTAAAACTGCCTTAACATGCATTTTAAGCTTCAGGTGGTGGAATGAGAAGACTTTCTAGGTACGCTTTTACAGTTTTCAGCGTTATCTTTCTTGTATTTTCATACTGTACTTTTATACCTGCATATTTGCATGCTAAACAATGACGCCACCCTGCATGAAAACTAAAACTATCAGGATTGCCACAAAACCAAAACCAAAACCAAAACCAAAATTAAAAACAACCAAGATAAAATTCACAGCCACAACATTCAAAATATAAAACAACTCAAAATTTAATCACAAACATCACATAAAACTACATTGCAACTAAATTCGAAATATAAAACAACTTAAAATTTAATCACAAACATCACACAAAACCACAACTTCAACTAAATTTAAATATAAAACAGCTCAAAATTTAATCACAAACATCACACAAAACTACAATTGCAACTAAATTAAGATGTCTGATGATCGGGAATCCCTCGGAGGAGGTAACCTACGGTTGCTAACGAGGCTTCCAATGGTTTAAATGAAATCAAAATTTAATCACAAACATCACATAAAACTACAACTTCAACTAAATTAAGATGTCTCTATCGATGAGAATTCCTCGGAGGAGGTAACCTACAGTTGCTAACGAGGCTTATTACGGTCTAAATGAAATTATGGAACTCATTAAGTTGAGTTTAGTAAGTTCATTTGAACTAAGTGAATCCTGAAAATAGTGATGCCGGAATGAGGGAACCATAGGATCCTAACCGGTGTCGCTCTAATCAATTTTAATATGCCCCTATAAAATTTAAAGAACTTCAACCATAGGGCCATCTGATTTGACATTATAAATTGACACACTAGAAAACTCAAACTCATCACGGCAGGAGCTTGGAGCTAGCATGGTGGGCAGTACGACCATCTTTAACAGCAAAACCTCTCTTCCCCAGCTAAGCCAATCTTTCTTCTTTAGACTTAAACAACAAAGCCATAAGACTTCGAGGTTGCTTGCTTATGCAACGTAAATCATCACCTTATCTTTAGGCCTTTGTATAGCCATGTTATACAACATAAACCCTAACTCGTCTTAGGATTCTGAGGTTGTTGTTTGTCTCGACCTAAACCCTCACATCTTCCAGGCTATTTGCGTGATCGTTTCACACGAATGTAAGCCCTAACTAATAAAATTGGCAATATAAAACACTTAAAATTTTCTCCTCAAAACTAAAGCCAAACATTAGGATTCTTAGGAAGTCACCAGGGTTCTCTTCTAGATCCATGACATCCTCTAGTTCTTCCTCCTTTGGATTCTACAATAAAATGTTCCAAAATTTGAACCAATCACCTTTCACACCTCTACGTCTGATCTCATTGAAGAGTCCTACCATTTGAAACTCCTTGAAGATAATATTTCCTGATTTTTATTGAGATTCTTCTTATATGACTTTGTTCATTTAAGATGTAATTAATTATAGAGGCTTGCCCTTATAGGTAGCATGTCTGAACCCAGCTTAATATAAACCCTATTTAATTCTTTATATTAAATAAGGGAACTTATCGACAAATATAAAGGTTTCACAGACCAAATGGATGTCATATATTCCTTAGTTTATTTGATCGAGCCTCATCCTCAAGTCTTGTGTTTGTCCTTCGGGATAGATACAAGATTTGAGGTACAGTGCTCTTTCATTTAAACTATAAAAAATATGGGGTCAGTTTGATTTCATGTTTTTCTAAAACTAAATTAAAACGTCCTTCCGAAGAGAGCGACGATATTTCGATTCCGGTGACGTACAGTTTCTTACGGGCAACCCCACCAACCAAAAATAACGCCAAGAAAATCAATCTCAAAAAGAAGATTAGAAGTTAGGGATTGACCTTGAAAGGAGGAAATCATAATTTAGGAACTGATTCAAAAATGAAAATTAAAATTTTAAGATTAATCTCAAAAATAGAATCGAAAGTTAGAGACCGACCTCAAAAGGAGAGAATCAGAAGTTAGGAACTGATTCCAAAATGAGAATTGAAATTTAAGGATCAATATAAAAAAGAGGATTGGAAGATATGGACCAACCTAGAAAAGAGGGAATCAAAAGTTAGGGACTGATTCTAAAATGAGAATTAAAATTTAAGAAAAAATCTCAAAAGAACAATTGGAAGTTAGGGACTGACCTCGAAAGAATGGAATCAGAAGTCAGGGACTGATTCCAAAATGAGAATTGAAATTTACAAAGATTTTGTTGTGTTGAACCCATAGATATGTGTCATGTGATAATGCTGACATTTGTGAGGAATATATGTGAAATTGTGTGAGATTTAGTGCAGACAAGGACAGTCATGCTGCGCGAGCAAAGAGTAACATACCTCAAAATCGTGAGAAACAACTCAACCGATTTATTTTAATTTTTCTTATTGTTTCTATCATGTTTAATTTTCAAAATATGTTTTCCAAAATTTAATTTTTGTTGGTTGATTGATTTTTAAAAGAGTGTTTTATCTGAACTTTATTATTAAGTTTTTATTATTTTGTTCTTTGTTCTTAGTAGTTTAGAACCAACATATGGTTTTATGGCTCTTTATCCATCGCACAAAAGGGTAATTGAACAAACAGATAAAATTTTGAAAGAGATTTCATTAATCTGCTTCAACATGTGTTACAGATTGCGTACAGGACAAATCCTAAAAAGATACAATATGTTGAATGCATCAAAGTATATCTAAGAATATCTCATGTTGGGTACATATCACAATTGAGCATATCTAGTACATATATCATCATATCTGTTATGTCGAAACACATTACAAATGGTATCCCCTGAATGTCCATCTCTCATGAGGTAAGCTCCTGATCGAGCTGACCTACTAAACAATCCTCCAGGACAGGAGTTCCCTTTGCAAGTGCTTATAAGTTCAACCCTCTCATAGATTGTAACGCAGTAGCTCTTCCAGCTTTGGATATGGTTAGAATCAATATGGCATCTTGCTGTCATCCATTCTTTGGAAAGTCATAGACACCCTACGGTGTCGTACCCCTGGAATGTAATGCTTAGCGATGTCTGTTCCATTTTCTTTAAGAACCAACACTGAACCCACTGGTAGTGAAATCTCCATGGATCCTTTGGACTCGCCAGGGCCAATGACATTTATTTCTTTCCTGAATAAAATGTTGCATTTACTCATGAAGGAGATCGTACAAAAAGGTCTCACAAAATCATAATGGTCTATATATGGGGGAATGCAGTTGCCTTCATTTTATATATTGATGATACAACTATTGGGAATACAGTCGGCTGGAAGTATGCTCCATCGAACTATTCTCTTGATCATCCATTTTATCATGGGAGGAAGTTGGTGCACCTGGTTGTATCTCAAAATCCCTGGGAGATTTATTTGTCTGTCCTGGGTGAAATTGTAACAACAACCACATTGTCTGGTGATTTTGCCTTTTTAACGCATCCATTTTTATGGCTCAGAATAGGTTCTTTCCATCAGAAGGCCTGCTCGACCCTTATCTCTTAGATCAAAGATACAGTCATGAATACTTCTTTTGTCACTTTCGGAGAAGACTCTGGTGTATAGTTCCAAGCCTTCCAGTATATTAACGAACCTTCCTTGAACTTCTTCATAAAATTTTAAATTCCCTTTAGTTCACTTTACTCATTTTGTAGAATCCTGCCATGGTGATGATTGGCGACTGTCGAGGACGCTCCCTCATTTGAATATCGGCAGGAATCCATGCTAGTGCTATCTCTGTATCCAGCAAGATACATGACTCCCCCATTGGGTGATTGGTGACTTGAAATCTACCATCGATGGACGTGTACTCCTCTAGAGTACTGTAACATTCTAGGTGGAGAATATTATAGTCTTGGCATTCTACAAATGCCTCTATAGCTGATGTATGTGTGGGAATTTGGTGTTCCATGTCGGCAACCCGTACAAAGATCATTTAAAACTCTTGGTATCTCTGACTCTGTAGCAAACTCAGACTCATCCTCTGTAACTAGCAAGCTGGAGGAAGTCTCTTTCATATATGGATCGTAGATTTTTCCCTCAGAAATAGAGGTAAGTAAATTTTCTACCTTTAGTTGGTGTCTTCTTTCTTCACACATAAAATCTCTATGTTTTCGACGGTTGGCATTTCTACGTTGATTTCTTCACAGTGGTGCATCCAACAGTCTTTCATCATTAGCATTGACTAGGCCTCCGATTGGTGCAGTTATCAAAGACGACGGGTGACTAGTCCCCTCCATTGAATCTTGCTGTATTATCACATTTTTCCCTTCTAGTGAGGAATTCTCTCTGGTGCCAATCTTTAACACCGATGGTTGCCCTTCTTTTTCTCGACAGCTGACTACATCCATTAGAGGATCCTCATAGTCCATGTCAACTTGATTGGAGTCAATGTCAAACTCTATGGTGCCACCCTGCGGTGCCCTTTTCTCGTTAAGTGCGAGGTTCCAACCATCTTTAAAAGAAAAAATCAGCTTCTATCCTGACATTTTCTATGCAAACGACAGAAAAAACATCAATGCGCTAAAATTTAACAGGAACAAGAACAAAATAAAGTGTTTATTAGAGAAAGTTTTCAATTTTATGTAGGTGAGAAAATCATTTATTTATGTGTATATATTTAGTTTAATTTAGTAAAATATCAAACTTGTAAGGTATAAAATAGAAAATTAAAGTATGCAGCTTCAAAATTTTTTATTTTATTGAGGTTAATTTTATTACAAAATTTTAGACCCAATCACAGACGTTTGGACAAGTAAATAACTTTAGAACAATTAAAATTTCAAAAAGGCAATTCCAAGCACCGTCAAGTTACATAGTATGTCTTCAAGTATCATCCGTTGATCAGCAACATGGGTCTTTCACCTTGTAAATCTACTAGCTGGTAGGCTCCTCTTGTGTAGACTTTTTCTACGATAAATTGTCCTTCCCATGTTGGCTTGAATTTTTCATCTATCTTGTGGCATGCAAGAATAGGCCTTTTGAGCAGAAGTATGAGGTCACCAACTTTGAATATCCTTGGGCGGACCAAATTGTCATGGGCTTGTATCATTTTGGCTTGGTAAAGTTTCAAGTGTTGTTGTGCTTCTAGCCGTTTTCCTTCCAAACTTTCCAATTCTTAAAGTCTGAATTTTGCACTTTCTTCTGTTGTAAGTTGACTGGCGACAGTGACTTTGAGAGACGACGTTTGGACCTCTAGCAATAGTACAACCTTAGACCAGTACACTAGCATGTAGGTTGTACTTTGAGTGAGAGTCCTGAATGTTGTCTGGTAGGCCCATAAAGCTTCTAGCAATCTGTTATACCAATCTCTTTTATTTTCATCTAATGTATTCTTCAAAATTTGTACCAGTGCCTTGTTGAAGGCCTCAAGTAGGCCATCTGCTATGGGATAGTATATCGTAGAATATCTCCAGTCTATCCCATGTCGCTTGATGAAATTGTTGATTTTTATGCTTTTGAAGGTCGTTCCATTGTCGAAGATTATTTTGTGCGAAACTCCAAAATGGTAAACGACTTGGCTTTTGAAAAACTTAAGGATGTGTTGTGTTGTAACCTCTCGCAACGGCACTGGCTCTGCCCATTTGGAAAAGTAATATGTAGTGACAAGTATAAATTAGTGTCCTTTGGAAGACGAAGAGTCTATCAGACCTATTATGTTGATGCCCCAATACTCGAATGGCCACAAGGCAACTGTTGGGTGTAGCACATTTGGAGGTTGGTGCTAGACCACCCCATGCACTTGGCACTGGTGACATCTTCTGGTTGTATCCATGTAGTCGAACATCATTGCCGACCAATAATATCAGAGTCCTTGATCTTCACTTTCATCTTTGACCCAGACTGATGAGCGCCAAACAATTCAGCATGTACCTCTTTGACAATATTTTGGGCTTCAGCTTTGCTTAAACTTTGTAGCCACATCTGATCGAATGATCTTCTATAGAAGACCTCACCCACTAAAGCATATGACATAGCCCTTCTTGTGATGTGGTTTGTTGTTGACTTGTCCTCTGAAAGCTTTCCAATTTGCAAATATTCTATTAATGAGTTACGCCAATCTTCATTGATATCAGCAATCACAATCATTGTTTCTTCTTATCTTCTAAGATTGTGTAGATTTTTGAGGTCGATTCAAGACAAAACTTGTCTTCCTTGTACTGTAACGTCAATAGAATCCTCCAGAGGACATGCCATTTCTTTTGCAAGCTTTGCTAGAGCGTCAGTATGGGCATTATCTCCCTAAGAAACCCAGTAGAAAGTCACATTGGGAATTTGTTCGAGCAGCTTCATTGCGTACTGGTGATATTCTATTAACCTTGGTTTCAAAATCTTGTATGGTATGGAAACTCGTTGAATGACAAATTATGAGTCACTATAGACAACAATATCTATTATATCCATCAAGATTGTCAATTCCAACCAGATAATTAAGGCTTTATAATCTGCTTCGTTGTTGGTACATAGCTCTATGAGGTGGTATGAGAACCTCAGCATACCCGTATCTGGTGTCATGAAAACTAAACCAATTCCTGCTTTTCCTGGTATAATTATGCCCAATCCTTGGTCTTTTCTAGCTGACAAAACTCCGTCAAAGTACATCTCCCAGCATTGTACACTGGAGAATTCCACTAAAAAATTCCATTTGTAAGAGGGGAACTAATTGGAAGTGGGTGTGCAGCAATAAAGTCTTCTAAAATCTATCTATTGATAGCACGGAGGGGAACAAAAGTTATATTAAATTGCAACAAAATCATTGACTATCTGGCTAGACATCCATAGAAAGTTGGTCGGGTCCTCAAATATTGCAACGAATTAACTTTTAAAATTAGGGCAATCTTATGAGAAATCATGTAATGTCTAAGTTTCTAAGCAACAAAAATTAATGCTAGAAAATGCTTCTCAATTGTTGGATACCTTATCTCTGTTAGTATTAGACAACGACTCAAGTAGTATAGTGCATTTTTCTTACCCTTGTCATTCACTTGGGCTAACAGGGCTCCAAGAGAGTCATCTAAGGCCGCGGTATAAAGTATTAATGGTTTTCTTGTGATATGGGCTGCCAAAATAAGAGGTTTCATTAAATATTTCTTAATTTTCTTGAAGGTCCGCTGGCATTTCTCTTCCCAAACAAATTTGGAGTCCTTTTTAATTAATGTCAAGAAGGGCTGACATCTACTTTAGAGATTAGAAATAAAGCGTCTCAGATATGCCAACTTCTCTTGGAAAGAACGTAGTTGTTTCAAGGTTTTGGGAGGAGGCATTTCCAAGATAGCTTTAATATTATCCAGGTTGATCTTGATTCCCTGATGCAGACAACGAATCCTAGAAATTTCTTGGAGGTAACGCCAAAGGTGCACTTAAAGGGATTCTTCTTAAGGCCATATTGTCGTAACTGTGCAAACACGATCCTCAAATCGTACAAATGGTCTACTTTTCTTTTACTTTTGATGACCAAATCATCCATGTATTATTCTATCATATCATAAAATTCTTTGTCATAGCTCGTTGATATGTTGCTCTGGCGTTCTTCAACCTAAATGACATTACTTTGTGGTAGAAAATTCGATAGGTGTCCCGAAGGTTGTATGTGTTGCATCTTCTGGAGCCATCTTGATTTGATTGTACCCCAATGATCCATCCATAAAAGAGAAAATTTCATGTTTTGAAGTGATTTCCACCATCATTTCTGGTATTAGCAATGGAAACTAATCTCTTGGACATGCTTTGTTCAAATCTCTAAAATCGACACATACACAAATTTTTCCATTTCTCTTCTTAACCAGTACAATGTTAGCTAACCACGTGGGGTATTGCTCTTCTTTTACAAAGTTAGCATTTAGTATTTTCTTCACCTCAGCGATGACTTGCTGCTTTATTTCGAGGTGCATTCTTCTTGAAGCTTGTTTTACTAGGGGCATGTCCTTATCCACCTCAAGTTTATGAACCACAACCACTGTTTATAGTCCTGGCATTTCATCGTAGCTCCAGATGAAGCAATCATTGAATTTTGTTAATAGTTTAATCAAATCAATGGATTCTTCATCATTGGGTAAAGAACTTATAAATAAAGGTTGGGGCTGCTCTTCCATCATGAGGTTTATTTCCTTTAATTCATTGATATTTGACTTGACTTCTTCCTCAAATTCTGGCGAAGCATCTTCTATTAGCTAATCAGTAGAGTCATCCTCTATATTGAGGCAACCCTCTTCCAATTTATTAGTGACACCATGCAAAATTCTAAATCATCGATTGGTCCGACTGTACCAAATTCGAGACCCTCTTTCGAGTTGGGAGTTCAACTTCTAACATTCCATAGTTTTTTGAAAAGTTGTAATTTATCTGTTGGCATTTGTCTCATCAAATGTCCCTGTTGAATTAAATTTTGTACATAAGGCAAGAAATAACCAAAAGGCAATTCCATTAATTCATTAGGATCTTTATCCAAATTTACATGATTTCAAGATTAGTAGAAGTAGAAGCACAATAAAGTTTGATCAGATTTGAACTAGTGCTACATACTTCCTTGACCTCTAAAAACTCAACCTTTTGAAGGAAAATCGAAGTAAGGGTCATGGTGTTCACATAGTGGTTTACTCGATCATACATTATCTCATATTTGCTTTTATCCGTATCTTCTAAGGATATCTCGTACCGAGGTTTCTTCTATTTTGTCATCATTATTTCATCTTCAGAACTTTCCTCATCATTAATGTCGATGGTTGGCCTAGTCTGTTTAATAATTAAATAGGTTCTTGCTCGTCTACGTCCCCGACCTCGACCTTGGGTGCGCGAACTAGAAAAACCCCCAACAACTTGATGAAAAAGGGTGGTGGAAGATTGTCGAAGCAAAGTTGAATGGCCCTGCCATTGTAATTCTTCTGAATCTTCACTTGTATTTGTTTCAATTTCACGAGAGAAGACATTTTTCTTTGGAGGATTGTAGTAGGCGGCATCTTTATGAATGAAAACTTCACAGACTGAAAACGGTTGTAAATCTCTCTTGATGTAATGCTCTTGTCCTTCCGTCCTTCCGTTCAGTACTTAATGCACTAGTGTAGAGATGACAGAACCATGTTGTGTTTGTGAATCTATGGTCGACCGGCAAAGCATTGAAACAGGTCTCGCATCGATGATATGAAACTTAGCGGTTGTTACCAGTTCTCAAACTTTCATAAGTAATGTAATTGATCCAAGGGCTCGCTCTCCCTTTTGGTTGAATCCTCTTAGCATCATTTTATCGATCGTAAGCTCTTGAGCTTCAATGTCCAAATAGGCCAATGTTCGTAGGCTTATTAGGTTGAGTGATGCTCCAGAGTCTACCAAAACTCTGGACAACACAAATTTGTTGATGTTAATGGAGATATAAAGTGGATAATTATGGTTAGCAGTACCGAGAAACAAGTCTTCATCTGCGAAGGTTACCAAAGATTTTTCTTTTAACTGGCAAACTTCATTGAAGGATGTGCTAGCCAATTGGGCTAAGAAAATCTTTGGGTCGAGAAAAGATGTAACTGGAGACTCTCTCATCTCCTTTGACAGGATTGGAGCATCATAGATGCTTAATTTGACAGGTAACTTTCTAAAATGAGCTAGCACGTTGTAATCCACTTTGTATGATCCTCCAATTTTCTCTTGATTATATTGTTCTTCCACTCGTGGAGGTGGAGGTAGCTCTTCTCGCGTTACTATTTACTTTCCTTTATCTGTTGGAGCTGTGCTTGGGTGTAATACTCTCCCGCTCCTCAAGTTCACTTCTGTAATTTCTTCTTCTTGAGATACCATTATCAAATCTTCCAGTGTTTCTTATTTATCGGAAAGATCTAAGCTGATGTCGAGTGGTGTGTCATGGATTTTAAGGATTGATTCCTCACTTTTGACACTATCGTAAGTGGTGTTGTCAATGTCTTCTTCGGTTCTGTTAGCGAGTTCATCGGACACAAGTAGGATTTGTGGATCATTGTAGGAATTGAGATCAAAGGTAAGTTAGTCATAATCGATTACTTTATCACTAGAAACAGTTAAAACGTAGCCAAAATCATAATTATTTTATTAATATGACCCCGAAGGGACAAAAAGATAATCATAGAAGGTCTGGAGTTCGAGGATTTTCTTCCCTGAATCTGAGACAACCAATCTAGCAGAGGCAGCCCATATCGTACCCCCCGTGCTATTAGTCATCATGGTGATATTCTTCTTCTTCTTCTTCTTTGGTGATGACAATTCTTCTGGTAAAATCTTCATCTTGGGCTTGGCAGAATGAAGACTATGAATGAAGGTTTGTCTTGAAGAAGAATGGATTTGGTTTAGTATTTTCTTGGACTTGTTCCAAGTCTTAATCCATCATCCTTTCCAGTATATGGGTCAATCGGAGAGACTGGCTCAGCCGAAATCATATTTATGGAACCTTTATCAGGCTCTTTTAAATATTCTTTTGGGATTGTTAAATTTACTTAAGATTTTTCTCGAGCCAATCTTCGAAGATGAATCATTCTTCTATAGTGTGTCCAAGAAATCTGTGATATGGTCAACAATTTGGTTGATCTTTCATGTCGACCTCTTCGAGTTTCTTTGGATCTGGTAATCTGAACTCAGGCTTTTGCATCAGACTTCTGAACATCTTGAATATCGCTTCGTCTTTGAAGGAATACACTACTTTCTACCATTCTGCCAAAAATATTCTCTTATTCTTTGCCCAGTGTGATCCTCTCTGAGCCGGTCACTAGCTGGACCGGCCATACTGTTGTGTCTGGTTTCAAGCATGCTATGATGATGACTGATGGGAATTTTCTGCATGTGTATTCATTGGTTATTTTCCTTTATCGACTGTTGCCACTGTTCTGGATTTCTTTTCAAATACCCTCATCGTCTTGGGACTTCTCAGACTTCTCAAGGGAATCCATGTATTTGACTTCTTCTTGAAGATTGTTGGCTTTGCTGAGTAGCTTCTTGAAGGATTTAATGGTGAGTTCCTTAAGCATGAAAGCTACTAGACCATGAATGCTTTTGAGTAAGATCTCAATTGCATGATGTTCTTGTAGCTGAGATTCACATTTCATACTAAGGTTTCTCCACCTCAAAATATATTCAACTAAAGTCTTGTTAGGCTTTTGCTTTTCTACTACGAGATCTCCAAATGACACATGGTGTTGTGCTCCAGCAAATCTTTTCACTAACAGTTGTTCTAACTCAGCGAATGTCTTACCTAATCTATTGGGTAGTTCGACATACTAATCAAAAGCAATCCCTGACAGGCTACTGATGAACTGTCGAAAGAGTAGAGCTTCATTACCTCCAGTATTATCATAATTGGCTTGGAAATGTGCTATGTGCTGCCTGTGATTTCCAATTCCATCAAGTATCTTAAAGTTTGACAACACAAAGCCTTTAGGATAGGTTACAACATTGAACTCCTCCAGGTAAGGCCTACCCTTTAAAACCAATGCACCACCCTTAGATTGGGTTAAGGCCTGCCGAACTTTCTCGATCATTTGCTTAAATTCCTTTTTTGGTATAGCACTTGATGGAGAATTCTTCTTTGGTTGATCATCTCTATTTGTTGAGGTGACTTCTCTCCTTTCATTTCTGATATATATAATCTCCAATTGATTGATTTCTGGAGAGGCTAACTGTGGCGGTTGAGACTGTCCTTGAATTGTGGCCATGGTGGTCATGAGAGGGCCATCTCTTTCATTCTTTTCTCCATTTGGCTGATTTGCTCATCCCTTAAGAAAACACCTTACACAGCTCATCTATGGCATTCTCTTTAACAAGAGGTTGAACATCGCGTGTAGATGTAGTGGCTTTGGTCACGATGACATGCACATCTATGAAATCTTCCTCTAGGTAATCATTGAAGTCAAAATCTTCATCATAATCAATGGAAACTCCATGTTCTCGGGCTAACTCAAAAATCTTTCTACATTTTCTTAAAAAATTGATTCTTGTAGCATTTTGAGATCTGGGTGACTTTATTGGATATCCTCCACTTGTTTCTCCATCTCACTAGTAATTGTTGTGACAATGTCAAATACTTCAGAACCTAGCTTCATTCCCTAATGTTGCCCTGCGGGCTTGTTGGACTGTATTGATACCGCAACCTTGGGTATCCATACCCTTTTCTTAGATGGTGATGTCTTCAGATAGAGTGTCTCAGCAAAAACATCAGCATGTCGAAGAGAAGTATGCTCCCTATGGTGTGGACCAGATACGATACTCGATAATCTTTTCGTCTAATCCTTCAGAATCTTAAGAACATCCTTGTGACCGACAATTGGTAAAAATTTTGGTTCCACACGCAACTTAACTATTTGACTACCCGTGAGTCTAGTGGAAGTAGAATCAATAGTAGTGATGGTGTTATCAACTCTGCTTCCTAAGCGAAACAAGACAGGAATGCCAGCAGGTAAAGCTTCAGTTGACTTTTGAGATCGCCTGGCAGATCTGACGCCCCTTAAAATTTCTTTCTTCATGTAAGGGGATACTGCACGTCTCACTCATTCAAGTAACACACCAACTGAACAACCTTCTTTGTCAGCTAATTTCTTGAAAATTGTACCAACTCGGGTGATAGGAGTAGGCTTCTTCTTTAACCCACCATATCCATGAGATGACAGTAAAGTATCAGTGATCTTTTGGATACTCTTGTAACCGTTAGTATCCATTAATGGATGGAACCTACTCCCTTGCAAAAGTGGATAGTCTCTGGTGATTCTGACTCTTCCTAGTGAGTAACTTCATCAACAGGCACTTCCTTAGAAATTTGGGCTTCAGTAATGATACACCGAAAATATATGCATTTTTAGTCCCATATTTTATACTTATTTTTAGTGATATTGCACCTTAATGGAATGTATTTTGATGTTTTCTTGTAGGTTGTTGATTTTTAAGACTTGAAGAAAAAAGGAATTAAAAAGGATGGAATTTGGAGTCAAAATAACATTTTTGAAGAAGTACTCAGCGCCGACCTCGCTAAGGGCAATGCCAATGGTGCCAGACTAGCACCGACGACCCGAAAGGTGGTTCAACCCCCTTTTCTAGAAGGTTAGATGTATTTGAATGATTTTTGAGGAGTTTTTTGAGGCACCTCTCGGAGAACCGACCTTGGGCTTTATTTGGGCTGAAATTCATCAGGAAATATACTCCTTTTCACTCTAAAACGTTCCACCACCCTCCATTTTTGCCATTCTTCATAATCCATCTTCATTCCACCACCATATTGGAGTCCATTAGTAATTTTTATTTTATATTTTATAGATTGTGTAGTGAGATTTAGTGTGAAACATTCTATAAGAGTGTTGGAGAAGGAGAAAAGTGAGAGATATCTTCTTCCTACATTTCTAAGGAAAGACAACAAGGGATTTTCTTTGAGAAAGAATTTCAGATAAATTTTGTTTGTTTATTAGTGTTGTATGAACTTTCTTTTATATATAAAATTTTTGTTTTGTTGTGTCTTTCTCATGAAGTCTGAGTAGTTCCCTCTATCTTTCTCCCTACTCTGAGATATGGTGAAATGAAAAGATAACATGATGTGCCAATATTAAAATATAAAAAAAATTATGATGATTTTTCAACTCTGAACTTAATTTACATTTTGATTGGGCCAATTGAATTGTTAAAATATGTTGTGAAACATATAATCTGGGAAATGGAGTACGAGTTCTACAACAGAGTGAGGATCACATTTGATTTCATGGATGAGAAATTCTTTCTTGGAATTAAGTGCAAATAAATAGAAAAATATTCTTTGTTGGGTGTAAAATTGGGGAATTTTTAGGGTGATAGACTAAAACCCCCAATTTAGTCTTAGTGTTTAAAAACTAAAGCGAGAGTTAGCCTTCAGGTAAAGGGAAGTGGGAGCTTTGGAGTGGGAGCTGGTATCCTCCTAGCCTAGCCATGGATTTAGGGACTAAAGCTAGGATTAGCCAATGATTTTCTATGCACTGTATCAGGGTAGAGAATTATAATTGCTCCTATTTGGCACAGTACATATTATAAATGTTTATCTCATCTCATTTCACAAAAACCTCATTGTAGTGGGAAGGATGCTTTTTCACATAAGAAATCTTCATTACATAAACATAGTTAGTAGATTAACATTTAATTTTTAAACTTTACATTTTTTTTTGCTAATAGTTAAGTACTTTAGTTTTGATAACATCTCAACATTCAAAATTAGTGACAGTGATTTTATTTGATTTTCTGTAAATTTCTTAGTAAAACTTATCATTGTCAATTTACACCTTCCCCGTGGGATCGATATTTTGGGCTTAAATAGAAAGTCCTTTATTGCTTGATAACGATACATATACTTGCATAGAATCTCATTATTAATTTCCTATAATTATATATATTTTACACAATTTACTTTTCATACAAGGATCAAGTTTTTGGCGTTGTAGTGGTGTCAACTTCATAAATCCTTAAATATAAAAAATCATGATCAAGTTTTTGGCGTCGTTGTGTGGGGAAAGTAATGGTTAAATTTAGGTAAATTAAATAGTTTTGATAAATTAGGAAAGTTAGAGATAATATATATACTTTAAAAAGATATAAAAATGAAAAAAAATACAAAAAATCAAAAATCTAAATAGAAATTTATTTAAGAGTGTTTTTTTTAAAGTATTTTACTTGGCTTACTTTATTTATTTATGCAAAATATTGGATCTAAAGGCTTAGTACCTTACGATTCAGAGCTAGAATGTACTATTAGAATAATTCAAAAATAACAAAGAGAAATTAAAATTTTCAAAGAAATGGCAAATAACTTAGAAAATCTGATAAATGAGAATCGACAAAGTCCTTTAAAAGATTATGTGAATTTGACGAAAGATGAACTTCACTTGACTATTTAAAATCCTGATGTTGTTGCTAATTCATTTGAGCTTAAACCTGTTATTATCCAAATGGTACAAAATAATCAGTTTGGAGGATCACCTATTGAAAATCCTAATTTACAACTTGCTAGTTTTCTTGAGATTTGTGCTACATTTAAATATGATGGAGTGTCTAATGATGTTGTTAAGCTTTGACTTTCTCTTTTTTCATCAAGGGATAAAGCCAAGGCCCGGTTAAATTCATTAGCACTTGGATCTATTAGAAATTGGGGAGAACTATCATAAAAATTATTGGCTAAATATTCTCCACCCTCGAAAACCGCTAAGATTAGAAATAATATTACATATTTTTGTCAGTTTGAAAGGGAATCAATATATGAAGCCTGGGAAAGATTTAAGAATCTTCTTAGAAAATGTCCACACCATGCTTTGCCATATTGGTTAATAATTCAAACCTTTTACAATGGATTAGTAAGATCACTAAGATCTATTATAGATGCTGTTGCGGGTGGATCATTAATGTCAAAGCCTTTTCATGAAGCATAATCTTTAATTGAAGAAATGATTACTAATAATTTTCAATGGCTCTTTGAAAGGGTAAATTTTAAGAGAGTAGCCAGTATTCATGATTCTGATGCAATGTCTATTTTGGCATCTCAAATTGCTGTTATTTCTAAAAAGATTGATCAAATAGGAGTAAAATATTCCTAAATAGCCACAGTAATAGAGGAAAATTCACTATGACAGATTATTGATACTTAACCATCTTATGAAATTTTAAACACTATAAATAAGTAAAATAACGATACCTATTCTAACTATTTTAACCCTAGATGGAAAAATCACCCTAATTTTAGTTGGAATAATTATAACAATCCAGTGAATCCATCCGGAAATCTGAACAATCAAGGAAATCATAATTTTTGACATTATTATCCTCCAGGATTTAACTCTAATCCTAACCCACAAGTTAAGGAGAAGAAGTTGACGATGGAAGAAGTGATGTTGAATATGGAAAATCAAGTACAAAATCAAGGGGATGCTATTAGAAATATTGAAAATCAATTAGTATATATTGCTATAACACTTAGTAACAAACCTTCTGGAATTCTTCTGAGTATTATGGAAGTTAATCTGAAAGATTAAAATAAAGAGCAAATTAAAGCTATTCAATTATGAAGTGGAAAATAAGTTGAAACAAGGATCCAAAGAGAAATTGAATTTGATGAACAAAATGAAGAAATGGAAAATGATCAACAAGAAAATGAATAAACACAGGTTCCTTTAGAAAAACCATTACCTCCGTTTCCTCAAAGACTGAAACAGAAAAATAAAGATAAAAAATTCNGTTTCCTCAAAGACTGAAACAGAAAAATAAAGATAAAAAATTCACAAAATTTTTGGAAATCCTTAAGAAATTAACTATAAATATTCCTTTTGTTGAAGCTTTGGAACAAATGTCAAGTTATGTGAAATTTATGAAGGATATACTAAATAAGAAAAGGAATTTTATAGATAATTGGACCGTTGCACTTAGTGAAGAGTGTAGTGTTATTATTGAGAAAAAGCTTCTTGAAAAATTAAAAAATCCTTGTTGTCTTACTATACCTTGTGCAATTGGTGAAAAGTTTTATGGAAAAGCTTTATGTGATTTAAGAGAAAGTATCAATCTTATGTTCTTATCGATCTTTAAACATTTAGAATTGGGAGAATTTTCCCTACTACTGTAACTCTTCAGTT
>JXCR01134694.1:5026-45013 GCA_002079205.1 Phalaenopsis hybrid cultivar
CCATCTTAAACAGCAGAACATGTCTTCCCCAGCAAAACCTTTCCTTTTCCTAGAAATTAAACAACAATCCATAGGTTTTCGAGGTTGTTTGCCTAGCGCAACATAAATCCTCCACCTTTTTCCTTTAAGCATTCGTATAGCTCTGCTGTACGATTTAAGCCCTAACTAGTCCTAGGTTCCGAGGTTGTCGTCCGATACGACGTAAACCCTCATATCTTCTAGGCAATTTGTGTACTCTGTCACGCAAATATAAGCTCTAATTAAATTAACTGTCGTATGATTTAAGCCCTAAACTCGTTCTAGGTTCCGAGGTTGTCGTCCGATACGACGTAAACATACGATTTAAGCCCTAAACTCGTTCTAGGTTCCGAGGTTGTCGCCTGATACGACGTAAACCCTCATATCACGACTTGTGTGACCGTGCACGCAAATATAAGCCCTAAATAATAAAACTGGCAGAATGAAACGTTGTACGATTTAAGCCCCAACTCGTTCTAGGTTCCGAGGTTGTCGTCCGATACGACGTAAACCCTCATATCTTCTAGGCAGAGCCCTAACTTGTTCTAGGTTCCGAGGTTGTCGTCCGATACGACGTAAACCCTCATATCTTCTAGGCAATTTGTGTGACTCTGTCACGTAAATATAAGCCCTAATTAAATAAAATTGGCAGGATAAAACACTTTAATATTTTCATGACCCTGTCGCACAAATATAAGCCCTAATTAAATAAAATTGGCAGGATGAAACACTTTAACTGACGTAAACCCTCATATCTTCTAGGCAATTTGAGTGACTCTGTCACGCAAATATAAGCCCTACTCTGTTGTACGATTTAAGCCCTAACTCGTTCTAGGTTCCGAGGTTGTCGTCCGATACGACGGCCCTCATATCTTCTAGGCAATTTGAGTGACCCTGTCACGCAAATATAAGCCCTAATTAAATAAAATTGATAGGATGAAACACTTTAATAATTTCTTCTCAAAATTGGAGTCAAATCATAGGATAGACTGGGAAGTCACTGATCGGTGGCCTCCCCTAGTTTCTCTTCATTTGGATTCCCCAACAATGTTCCAGATTTGAGATTTTCCCCTTTCACANTAATTAAATTAAAGGGTTTTTACATAGATATCAACACAATCTATAATTTCAAATTCACTCATTAACCACCTAAAACTATTTTGAAACAACCACTTTACGCAAGAAGGGCCCACCTTTATCTCTCGCAACTTTGTCATTGTTACTGTATCATGGTAAGACTCTTATATTTGACTCGCACATGTAGCGTTGGACATCTCTATGGTGACGAGACAATNGCTGTATCATGGTAAGACTCTTATATTTGACTCGCACATGTAGCGTTGGACATCTCTATGGTGACGAGACAATAGTGAACTATGGTGACTGCAGTGATCTCCGGCTAATCGTATCCTTACAAGCATTTCATAAGGATTTGTCATACATGTAAGCTTAAGGTATGAACAAATGTTATTTTTATATTTTCTTTTATTATGTTGATGCTTCTATTCTGTATATTATGTTATGCATTGATAAGTCATACAAAAAGTGAAGTTTAGGTAAAAAGTGATGAGTTAAGATTTGTCATTCTTCAAGCTCAACTTCTGTCACTGATATAAAAATGTTTGTCATTCTTCCAGCTCAATTCTTAGGCATAGATAAGTGAGACGCTCGTAAAAAGTGAAGTTTAGATGTTATATATATGTAATCACGCAGGAATTGAGCGGCATGTACGTAAATTTTCCTTTTAGTATTATATATGGAAATCATGTTATTTCTCATTTATGATGGTTAAAAAAAACTACGCTAATATTTTCATGATTGAAATTCATCAGGCCAGATGGTGATGAAATAATTGAGTAATGTCATTCAAGCTTTGATGGGACTAGCAGATGCATATATGAGCATGATGAATATATCAATGGTAATGAGTAAAATGTCTATTGATATATCTTTGGTGTTTGACTCTCAATTTAAAGGTTCAACTAGTTTGGGACAATTTATTCGGACACTTATAATTTTTGAAAATTTTGTTATGACATTTAAGACAAGTGGTAGAAAAAGAGTTATCGCAATATGTTCTTAAAATTGTTGTCCATGATGAGTGAGAGCTTCAGTTTGTGTGGTGGCAAACATTTGAAATAAAGAAAATTGAAGGTTCACATTTGTGCTCAGGTGTGAAGACTGTTGGGAACAAACAAGCAACGTTCATCTGGATGGCCAATAAGACAAGATATAACAAAAACTTATCCAAACATGTCACTAAAATAAATCAATTTTGCTTTAGGAAAACAAATATGAGTCATCACTATCATACATGAAGGTATGAAGATTCATGAAGTTAGCGTAGAATCAAATATTTGGGCAGTTGATGATAGTTTTAAGTGGGTACCTCCATTATGTGTAGAGCTTGTCAAAAAAGTCTCGGGTTCTCACATTATTTTTTATTATAATGACACTGATCAAATATTTGAGATAATATACATAAATTTTAGGGTGTGCATTAAATGGTTCCTAGCTGGCAGCAGACAACTCGTGGGATTTGATTCATGTCATTTAAAATCCAAATATTTAGGAGTGTTGCTTTTAAGCAATGTTTTGGATGGGAATAATGAAATTCTTACAAAACTAGCAATCAAAAGATAGAGCCACCAACAAAATTAAAATTTCAATATTTGTGACTCTAAAATAGAAGGTAAAATCCCAATTTTTTTTAAATTCCAAATTAATAACATCAATACTTTGTATTATTTGTGAGGCCACTAATAACAAATGCTTCAACCCATCTAAAATATAAATATCCAATGAATGAAATGGATGATATAGTCATACATGAAGGTGAGGTACAAACATTTGGAATTATATACAATTTTTTTGTTTTCCATAAGGGACATTTCCACTTTACTCTTGGATCAATCATATAGCACAATCATTATTTGCAAGCATTCAATTTTATTTATCCGTGATAGCACTTTCAAGATGATCCTCTTAAGAAGTCTTTCAAGGGCAATTTAGAGAAACATCTTTGGAGTTTTCACTCAGATCTTGCATGGTTTATGTAAATTTTACTATGGTGTGACCAAGAATTCACCATTTTTATGTGTAATACATCTCATTTTTGCTAAATTGTAATGGGCAATAACTTCATAAAATTTTATAATATCACATTATTTTCTCTTGTTAACTAGATATTAAAAAAGTAACATCAAAATATATCATCATATTTATTTTATCAAATTAGTGTACCAACATGAGTCATTCTCATAAGTACAATTATATATCATCAAGGTTGATTATAATCTTTCCTTGAGCTACCTTATCGACATAGATAGAGGGTAAAAAATAAATAAATGAAATTTATTTAATCTTGTTTATCCATCAAGGATATCTTCACCTTACTAGTGGATTAATCGTAAGTGCAATCATTATTTGCAAGCATTCAAATTTCTCAATTATAGGAAGCTCTTTCAAGATGGTCCTCTTAGGAAGCCTCTCGAGGTCAATTTAAGGATTCCTCTTTAAAGCTTTCACTCAAATCTTTCATATGACCTCTCAATCGAAATCAATTATTTTCAGTTAAGAAGTGCAATAGTCATTGACATTTCCACCAATATCAAAGTATTATAACATGGTTTATACAAATCTTACTATGGTTTGATTAGGAATTTACCACTTCTATTCACACTGTACCTTATTTAATTTATGTCATATTGCAATAAGCTATAGCTTCCCAAGATTTTATAGCATCACATATTTTTCCTCATTAAATATCCATAAAAATAATTGCGTCAAAGTATTTTCCTTGTATTACTTTATCCAATTAATGTATTAACATGATTTGTCCTGAAAAGTATGATATTATTCTAAAATATTCTAAATATCATATTCGATTTACAAAATTAATTTTGAAATCGATAAGCGGAAACGAGATAGGATCATACATACCTCCAGCCATAACTTAAACGACAGAGTCGACCATCACAACTCACACGACAAATTTTCTGGCATAGATCTTCTAAGTTTTTCTCTCTCACAACCCGATGGTGCAAATAAAATGAAGAGGAGCAAGCTTAGGTACCAAAACAACAAACATCACATCTAATTTATAGTACTCTGCCCATCACAGAGTTCAATGGATGTGACCACATTATGGAATGTTACTAAATTCATGTGTTGAACTTAGACACCATACGAACCACATTCTAAAAATTATTTCTCTTAAAAACACCAAGGAATTCCAACGGTTGTTGAAATTAATTTGGGAATTCCAATGGGTATTGAAATTAATTTGGGAATTCCAAAGGGTTTTGAAATTAATTTGGGAATTCCAAAGGGTATTGAAATTAAAATAGAGTTTTAATTAATTTGAGAATTCTAAAGAAACAAAATTTAATTCCCATAATTAACTAATTTGGGAATCTTAAAGAAAAAATCCCAACAATTATATCATCATACTTAATTATAATTTTGTCTCAAGCTATCTTACAAGATTATCTTCTCAACATTCATTAATTTCTAATTAAACTCGACTCTATTCTCATGCTTTCTCTCAACATTGTACTTGGGAGTCAGTCTCTCCCTCTCACATGACCATCCAACACTAACTCTATTTCGAGTAGATGAAAAAATACTTTCAACTCACATCACACATTAAAACACAATTATCATTTGTTTGATATTTGGTGTATTTAGAATCTAAGAGCCAAAAATGAACAAAAATATATTTCATCATTAAATATTGAGTTCGCATTATCACAATAGTCTTCATATTCCTCCACCTTCTATGATGGCAAATGAACCTCAACATCTCATCAAGAAAATTTAAAAATCCCTCAGCCACTTTCCTTCTAAGCATGATTCCCAATTCATATGTAAGGGACTTTTGATTTCTCAATTCAAAACAAATGCATAGGATCTTTATTCACATCCATTTATCATTAATATGCCATCAACAAATTCTCAACATCAAACATGAATTTCGAGACTTAGCAAGTATCTCGAGATAAGCTTTTTAATAAGAAATGTTCAAACTTCAATTAAATGTCATTCCAAACTCCAATTTTAGAAAACTTACAGTTAACTGTCCGGCTCGACGAGACGGACCCCAACAATACCAACATCAGTCCAATTCTAATAAAATCAATCCCAAATTAAGCTGTTAAACCACCATGTCAGCACTCACTTCTTCTTTCTTTTCCCACAACCAAACAAGCTATATATAACCCTATGTAAATACATAAAAATATGTGGCATGTATTAATTTTTTTTTTATTTTATTTATATTTTAATACTAATTAAAACATGTTTATCCTCACAAACTAATCACTATTTTGAATCACTACTCTCAATACATCTCAACAAGTTCAATAAACCTTCTATAGATTCAAGCCAGCTTTTTGTAACACTCAACACCTGTAAATCTTAACAATAAATGAGCTAATTACTGCATAACTACATTGTTTCAACTTAAAAGCAGCACCATCCAATTACTTCTTGAATTTTTATAAAGCTTCATTGAATAAAGAGCACCAAAATAGTTTCATTGTATTTTGATATGTCTCTAGTACATATAGCATGATATTATATGCTAAAATAGTTTATCTTCACTCTAATAGAACAATTTATTCATTTCAGCAAAAAATACTGTATATTTTTGCCATGAATTGATTAGTTAATTTTGCATTATGAACCATTTTTTGCATAGAACTACTACAATAAAAATACTACCAATTAAAATAATTTAATTACCGCTTTCAAAAATTATAAATAGGGCCGTAAGTGAGCTCAGCTGGAGCGAGCTCAAGCTAGGCTCGGGTTAGGCTCGTTCGAAATAGCTAGTTCAAAATCAGCTCGTGTTCAAAATCAGTTTGTGAACAGTGTGTTCGTATTCGACTCGAAAAACTTAAATTGAAAAGAAATAGATATAAAGTGTGTGATTTGAACCTGGACCAAATATATGCAATTATGATTTAAGTTTAGATATAAATATATATAATATATTATTATATAAATAATATAAATAATATATTATTATATAAATAATTATATATATATATATATATATATATATATCTATATATATTAATTTCGAGCTAAAACGAGCCAAACGCAAGCGAGCAAAGAGTTGCTCGTGTTCGGCTCGTTTATAATTCGAGCTTTAAATACTTGTTCGTGTTCGACTCGTTTACTTCACGAATAAAGAGCTTTTTTTAGAGCCCTAATTATGGAGGTAAATATTAGGATTTGCTTCGGCTTCTTTATTGAAAATATACTTATTTTTGAAAAATTTATTTGATTATTCGTTTTTGTAAATATCATTTTTGTAGGGCGCTAAAACTAAAATATTGTCTCCATGCTATAAATGAGGGCGATTCATGGCCCCAAAATCTAGGGTTAAGAGGGTTCGATTCGGTGTCCCGCGGCTTCTTCATCTCAAGCTAGGGCGTCTCTGATCTAAGATTCAACTGCGCAACATGGGTCACTCTAACGTTTGGAACTCACATCCGAAGAACTACGGGCTGGGATCCCGGGCTTGGTATATTCCTTCCATCTCTTTGTTGCAGATTTTCTCGGAATTTTTTTTTTTCCTAGATTTCGATCGATGGCCATCTATGTATAGAGGTTTCTTATTGTTGTTCTCATAAGATCTGATCGAATTCTAATAATTTTAATTGCAAGAGGTAACCGCTTAAATTTCTTGTTTGCAGCCGTGTCTGCGGTAATGTGCATGGCTTGATCCGTAAATACGGCCTCATGTGTTGTAGGCAGTGCTTCCGTAACAACGCCAAGGAGATTGGATTCATCAAGGTTATTTTTAACTCTTCTTGCTTATTTGTAAAATCTCACAAACTGAACAGCATGCTGTTATAGAATGGTAATTCTTCCTTTGCTTATTTTATGAATTTGTTTTTCTTTTTTTGTGTTTGTTAGGCCAGAGTTTAGCATAAATTTTGGTAGCATAACTAAAGGTTTTGATCTGTTATGGTGTAATATGACTATCATATATGAATATCATCATGAAAATGAATAAAAATTCTATTATATAATATATATTGTTGTTATTGTGGGTTATGGTGATGTTATGAATGCCTGCAATTTTTGGTGTCCAAGCGTCCCATATATAGCATTTATACATTTATTATTAATGTAGGATAGACAACTACCCTTTTATGTGAAAAAAAGAAAAAAATACCCAAATTTATTGTTATACTTTCCAATCATACCAACTGAACTTGTTCACTTTAAACTTCAACACATATAAATATGAAGCAAATTTTATGAAATTTAAATAGGATTTGATATGTTATATAGTATACGAAGTATTATGTAAATGGTTGCTTTAGTTAGTTAAATACAAGATTTATTAATTTCATGGTGTTGTACCCAAAATCAAATAATTTTTTTTGCACACGTAATTTTATGAATTTGATTTAAAAAAAAAAATTGTACTGAAGTTGTACTTCTAGCTTGGAGCTTTACAAACCATCTAGTTTTTTCAAATTCGATCAACAATTGTTCTTTGAAGGTAGCAACATAGAGAACTAATTGTGTGAAAAGGTACTTTTTTACTTGAAAGAATAATAGTTAATTAATTAGTCTAGCTCAAGCTCAAGTAGAGGGACAATTTGTATTTTGCTTGACTCATTTACGCTCTTTTAGCACGTGTTAATTGAACTTTTTTTCTCCAAGTAGGAAAATCATCAATCTTTTTCTATTGAAATTTGATACTATCTCATTTAAATGGTAGAATGTCTTTAACATAATTAAAATTAGCGACATAATGTGTTTTAAGATTTTTAAAGTTTATTTGATTATCAATTTTATGCAACATTGATAATGGTTATTTTATAAAAGTTGCAATTTTATGCAACATTGATAATGGTTACTTTATAACAGTTGTGATTTTAAACGCATAATACTTTCAAATGCGTAAAAATTAATCATATTGTTTGATACTTGATGTTTTATCTTGGTAATATAAGAGTAAATCTTAATGAAAGTTAATGAGAACCATCAGATCACTGACGTGGTCTTGAGTTTGAAGGTTATATTTTTGCTGGCTCACTTCAAATGACATGATATTCAAAGACATTTCAATTTTATTTTGATGCAATTTGACATCTACATGTTCAAATCAATGAAATCAACCTGTCAAGCTATCTTCAGACCAAAAAATTGTTAAAAAAATCATCATTACCCATATTATTCCTAATAACATTACATCTGACATTGAAACAAAAACAATATTATATTGGAGTATTTCCATACATACCACATAATTGTTATGTATTTACATATTTTTAACACCTAATTATTGATATATACATGCCTAAAACTCAATCTGTAACATCACATTGTAAATATTACCACCATGCAGATATTTGTTTTATAATGATGTAACTACATGACAAGCATTAATATCGATTTGTCTTAGAATCAATACTACAATACTTTGTTTTGATGAGTCATTCTTTGTTACATTTCAGTACCGCTGAGGATCAACGGCCTTTCAAGACGAGGAGGAAGATGAAGGATAATACGTTTTATAAATGCATGATTCTGGTAGTTATGCAAATTTCTTTCTTGCAAACTTGGTTTTACAAGTTTTTTCTGTGTTGAAACTCTAGGCCTTTATTGACCTTCTGTTGGCTTTTAATTTCTGTCTGTTGTCTATGGAATACCTTTCATTTTAGTTATGCTTTTGTCTATGGAAGACCTCGATTTTATTTAACTACTAAAGACCTAGTTAAAATTCGAACTCATTGATTTACCAAAATTAAATTAGTTGGCTTATGCAGCATTATAAATTCAAATCAAATTAATCTGGAGGAAGCAGAATCGATTAATTTGATTTGGATGTTTTGGCACAAGTGCCTTCTCACCTCCATATTTTGACCTGTTTTGGCTCATCTATGACATCATCTTGAGTTGATGTTGGCATGTGACAGTTTGGGTTGTTGAAATCGGTCTAAAAAATGCATTCCCCTTTTTTTTTTCAAACCTCAATATTCGGTATTTGGTAATTAGGTTGGTTTTAATTTTTATTTAAGCAAATAAATTGAAAATAAAAAAACTTCAAATTAAATGGAGGATTCATAAAATTAAGTTGACGTTATATGCGTAAGATATGTAATTCTTGATACTTGTTTATAGTCGAATTCCAACAATTAAATTTTAGTTTATTCATAACGAAAATGTTTATGCTGGTTCAATTTTATCAAAAATTGGATTGGTTTGATTTTTTCAATTTCGGATTATGGTTACAATTGATTTCTTATTTAGGTTAAAGTCAATCTTTCTTTATAAATGTAACTAAGCCAGCCTATGGTCAATTACTCAATTATGACTAGTTGTGGCCAACCGAGCCCCTGCTATGCAATATAAACAAACNTTATTCATTTCAGCAAAAAATACTGTATATTTTTGCCATGAATTGATTAATTAATTTTTCATTATGAACCATTTTTTGCATAGAACTACTACAATAAAAATACTACCAATTAAAATAATTTAATTACCGCTTTCAAAAATTATAAATAGGGCCGTAAGTGAGCTCAGCTGGAGCGAGCTCAAGCTAGGCTCGGGTTAGGCTCGTTCGAAATAGCTAGTTCAAAATCAGCTCGTGTTCAAAATCAGTTTGTGAACAGTGTGTTCGTATTCGACTCGAAAAACTTAAATTGAAAAGAAATAGATATAAAGTGTGTGATTTGAACCTGGACCAAATATATGCAATTATGATTTAAGTTTAGATATAAATATATATAATATATTATTATATAAATAATATAAATAATATATTATTATATAAATAATTATATATATATATATATATATATATATATCTATATATATTAATTTCGAGCTAAAACGAGCCAAACGCAAGCGAGCAAAGAGTTGCTCGTGTTCGGCTCGTTTATAATTCGAGCTTTAAATACTTGTTCGTGTTCGACTCGTTTACTTCACGAATAAAGAGCTTTTTTTAGAGCCCTAATTATGGAGGTAAATATTAGGATTTGCTTCGGCTTCTTTATTGAAAATATACTTATTTTTGAAAAATTTATTTGATTATTCGTTTTTGTAAATATCATTTTTGTAGGGCGCTAAAACTAAAATATTGTCTCCATGCTATAAATGAGGGCGATTCATGGCCCCAAAATCTAGGGTTAAGAGGGTTCGATTCGGTGTCCCGCGGCTTCTTCATCTCAAGCTAGGGCGTCTCTGATCTAAGATTCAACTGCGCAACATGGGTCACTCTAACGTTTGGAACTCACATCCGAAGAACTACGGGCTGGGATCCCGGGCTTGGTATATTCCTTCCATCTCTTTGTTGCAGATTTTCTCGGAATTTTTTTTTTTCCTAGATTTCGATCGATGGCCATCTATGTATAGAGGTTTCTTATTGTTGTTCTCATAAGATCTGATCGAATTCTAATAATTTTAATTGCAAGAGGTAACCGCTTAAATTTCTTGTTTGCAGCCGTGTCTGCGGTAATGTGCATGGCTTGATCCGTAAATACGGCCTCATGTGTTGCAGGCAGTGCTTCCGTAACAACGCCAAGGAGATTGGATTCATCAAGGTTATTTTTAACTCTTCTTGCTTATTTGTAAAATCTCACAAACTGAACAGCATGCTGTTATAGAATGGTAATTCTTCCTTTGCCTATTTTATGAATTTGTTTTCCTTTTTTTGTGTTTGTTAGGCCAGAGTTTAGCATAAATTTTGGTAGCATAACTAAAGGTTTTGATCTGTTATGGTGTAATATGACTATCATATATGAATATCATCATGAAAATGAATAAAAATTCTATTATATAATATATATTGTTGTTATTGTGGGTTATGGTGATGTTATGAATGCCTGCAATTTTTGGTGTCCAAGCGTCCCATATATAGCATTTATACATTTATTATTAATGTAGGATAGACAACTACCCTTTTATGTGAAAAAAAGAAAAAAATACCCAAATTTATTGTTATACTTTCCAATCATACCAACTGAACTTGTTCACTTTAAACTTCAACACATATAAATATGAAGCAAATTTTATGAAATTTAAATAGGATTTGATATGTTATATAGTATACGAAGTATTATGTAAATGGTTGCTTTAGTTAGTTAAATACAAGATTTATTAATTTCATGGTGTTGTACCCAAAATCAAATAATTTTTTTTGCACACGTAATTTTATGAATTTGATTTAAAAAAAAAAATTGTACTGAAGTTGTACTTCTAGCTTGGAGCTTTACAAACCATCTAGTTTTTTCAAATTCGATCAACAATTGTTCTTTGAAGGTAGCAACATAGAGAACTAATTGTGTGAAAAGGTACTTTTTTACTTGAAAGAATAATAGTTAATTAATTAGTCTAGCTCAAGCTCAAGTAGAGGGACAATTTGTATTTTGCTTGACTCATTTACGCTCTTTTAGCACGTGTTAATTGAACTTTTTTTCTCCAAGTAGGAAAATCATCAATCTTTTTCTATTGAAATTTGATACTATCTCATTTAAATGGTAGAATGTCTTTAACATAATTAAAATTAGCGACATAATGTGTTTTAAGATTTTTAAAGTTTATTTGATTATCAATTTTATGCAACATTGATAATGGTTATTTTATAAAAGTTGCAATTTTATGCAACATTGATAATGGTTACTTTATAACAGTTGTGATTTTAAACGCATAATACTTTCAAATGCGTAAAAATTAATCATATTGTTTGATACTTGATGTTTTATCTTGGTAATATAAGAGTAAATCTTAATGAAAGTTAATGAGAACCATCAGATCACTGACGTGGTCTTGAGTTTGAAGGTTATATTTTTGCTGGCTCACTTCAAATGACATGATATTCAAAGACATTTCAATTTTATTTTGATGCAATTTGACATCTACATGTTCAAATCAATGAAATCAACCTGTCAAGCTATCTTCAGACCAAAAAATTGTTAAAAAAATCATCATTACCCATATTATTCCTAATAACATTACATCTGACATTGAAACAAAAACAATATTATATTGGAGTATTTCCATACATACCACATAATTGTTATGTATTTACATATTTTTAACACCTAATTATTGATATATACATGCCTAAAACTCAATCTGTAACATCACATTGTAAATATTACCACCATGCAGATATTTGTTTTATAATGATGTAACTACATGACAAGCATTAATATCGATTTGTCTTAGAATCAATACTACAATACTTTGTTTTGATGAGTCATTCTTTGTTACATTTCAGTACCGCTGAGGATCAACGGCCTTTCAAGACGAGGAGGAAGATGAAGGATAATACGTTTTATAAATGCATGATTCTGGTAGTTATGCAAATTTCTTTCTTGCAAACTTGGTTTTACAAGTTTTTTCTGTGTTGAAACTCTAGGCCTTTATTGACCTTCTGTTGGCTTTTAATTTCTGTCCGTTGTCTATGGAATACCTTTCATTTTAGTTATGCTTTTGTCTATGGAAGACCTCGATTTTATTTAACTACTAAAGACCTAGTTAAAATTCGAACTCATTGATTTACCAAAATTAAATTAGTTGGCTTATGCAGCATTGTAATTTCAAATCAAATTAATCTGCATGAAGCAGAATCGATTTATTTGATTTGGATGTTTTGGCTCAAGTGCCTCTTCATCTCCATATTTTGACCTGTTTTGGCTCATCTATGGCATCATCTTGAGTTGATGTTAGCATGTGACAGTTTGTGTTGTTGGAATAAGATGGCAGTTCTTATGCATTTGCATATCTAACATCTAAAGTTTACATACATAGTACTCAGTTCTTATGCATTTGCATATCTAACATCTAAAGTTTGATATTTGCATTTATAACATTTTAGTGTTAAAATCTTTACATAACAATGTTTCACTCACTTTTAAAAAGTTAGTGATAGAGATATTTTTGATGTGATATTAATGATTCGATGTTTGATATGTAACTATACAGGATTTAACTTAACGATAATCGTATCGAATAAGTGACAGCATGATCGAAAATTTGAAACATTAGAATTAAAATCTAGCACTAATCTATGTAAAATCCCATTTGAGTAGTATTGAATATTTTAAAAATAAATTCAAGTAAATAAGTTTTGATATTAAGATGGCACAGTAGAAAGAAAACTACATAAGACAGTAGAAAGAAAACTACATAAGTGGAGCGGAATGCTAGAGATGGACAATTTTGACAACTAATGACACTCATAGTTCTAATTTAAACATTAATAATCTTTATTTACTTATGTCACACTTGAAAATTTTATTTTATGAATCTCACATCATTTGTAAAGTCTCCGTCAGAGGGGACCTAATTGCCGGAGCTTAGCAACAAGATGGTGCCGACCAAAGATGCCCAAAGCTTCCATTACTAAGCTTATAAAGACCTCAAAAACCCTTCTTTCTACTTATGTAATGACGAGATTGCGATGTACAAAGACCTCTGCAACTCCCATCTTTCTCCTTCGTCCACCTTGCTCCTACAACAACGATGAGATTGCAGTTTAAAGAAACCTCAAAAGCTTCCATCTTTCACCCCCTAGCTAGGATGTTAGCAGAGGATGTGAGATTCGTAGGTTTCGTGTGTGATACAAGTGTATCCATTGCTCCATATGTAAAAACTCGTAAAAAAATACCTGATATCATAGTCTCTTTAGCACGAGTGTGTATTATTTGGTCAACCAGAAATCTAAGTTTAATTGAACCAAAAATCTAAGTTTTAATTGAACTAATTTATTTTATTAAAATCGATCTAAAAAATGCATTCCCTTTTTTTTTTCAAACCTCAATATTCGGTATTTGGTAATTAGGTCGGTTTTAATTTTTATTTAAGCAAATAAATTGAAAATAAAAAACTTCAAATTAAATGGAGGATTCATAAAATTAAGTTGACGTTATATGCGTAAGATATGTAATTCTTGATACTTGTTTATAGTAGAATTCCAACAATTAAATTTTAGTTTATTCATAACGAAAACGTTTATGCTGGTTCAATTTTATCAAAAATTGGATTGGTTTGATTTTTTCAATTTCGGATTATGGTTACAATTGATTTCTTATTTAGGTTAAAGTCAATCTTTCTTTATAAATGTAACTAAGCCAGCCTATGGTCAATTACTCAATTATGACTAGTTGTGGCCAACCGAGCCCCTGCTATGCAATATAAACAAACAGGGCTTTTCATGTAGGATATGTGAAACATTAGTTTTATCTCTCACACATGAATGATGCCTTTATATTCAAGACAAATAGGGCGGCATCCTCTCAAATCCACCTATTTCACTTCCTTCAATCTCATTGGGATCATCTTCTTCCTAAAGATCCAAGACCCCCTGAAGATCTCCTTGATCTCGGTAGGGTCAGCTTTTATTTTTTCCACTCTGATTTCTAGGTTTGTTTGAGGTGGGAAAGTCCCCATTTTATGGGATTATGGTTGTTTTAGGAATAATGAAGAGATCGAAGAGCGTGGAAGCTTTCAACGGGAGTAGATGAAGACTATCTCACATCCTTTTCGTTGTGGCTGCGCTTTATCTTGTAATCATCGCTTTCAAATTCTACCTCATTTTGAAGATTGTTGGTTTGAGACAATCAGAGTTTTGTCAGCATCAATGATGTGGCAGATGTGAACCACCATTTTTTCGCTCCGCCTACTCAGATTCACTCCATCACAACTTCGACGGTGAAGACCACCACCGAAGCCCAGGACACGTGACAAGTAATTGTATTTTTTAAACCACTTTGACAGGATCACCAACACCCTAATGGGGAGGCGACAACATTGGGGTGGCAATCTTACTGAGCTGGAGACAATGACTCATGTAGCTTCGACTTGAGGAATGAAGGCTTGGAAGGAAATGTAGAATTTTGGGGACAAAGGGTAGTTGAACACAAGATTTCCAAGTAATCAAGTGTGTAAACATTCATTCCTAAGTGAAGTGTTTCCTTCTTTCAATAACCACTCATTACTTTTTTTTCTTAGAGATTTTTATATTTTTAAGTCCAAGAATTGCAAGGGTTAGACTGATGATATTGAGGTCCAACAATGACCTTCACCTTGACGCTTCAATTGTCATAGTTGATATTGTTGAGCATTAGGACTTGAAAGGGGATCATATTGTTGTTGNTTTATTTAGGTTAAAGTCAATCTTTCTTTATAAATGTAACTAAGTCAGCCTATGGTCAATTACTCAATTATGACTAGTTGTGGCCAACCGAGCCCCTGCTATGCAATATAAACAAACAGGGCTTTTCATGTAGGATATGTGAAACATTAGTTTTATCTCTCACACATGAATGATGCCTTTATATTCAAGACAAATAGGGCGGCATCCTCTCAAATCCACCTATTTCACTTCCTTCTATCTCATTGTGATCATCTTCTTTCTAAAGATCCAAGACCCCCTGAAGATCTCCTTGATCTCGGTAGGGTCAGCTTTTATTTTTTCTACTCTGATTTCTAGGTTTATTTGAGGTGGGAAAGACCCCATTTTATGGGATTATGGTTGTTTGAGGAATAATGAAGAGATCGAAGAGCTTGGAAGCTTTCAACGGGAGGAGATGAAGACTATCTCACATCCTTTTCGTTGTGGCAGCGCTTTATCTTGTAATGATCGCTTTCAAATTCTACCTCATTTTGAAGATTGTTGGTTTGAGACAATCAGAGTTTTGTCAGCAGCGATCGTCCCGTTGGCGGGGATGATGTGGCAGATGTGAACCACCATTTTTTCGCTCCGCCTACTCAGATTCACTCCATCACAACCTCGATGGTGAAGACCACCACCGAAGCCCAGGACACGTGACAAGTAATTGTATTTTTTAAACCACTGGCAGGATCACCAACACCCTAATGAGGAGGCGACAACATTGGGGTGGCAATCTTACTGAGCTGGAGACGATGGCTCATGTAGCTTCGACTTTGGGAATGAAGGCTTGGAAGGAAATGGAGAATTTTGGGGACAAAGGGTAGTTGAACACAAGATTTTTAAGTAATCAAGTGTGCAAACATTCATTCCTAAGTGAAGTGTTTCCTTCTTTCAATAACCACTCGTTACTTTTTTTTCCTAGAGATTTTTATATTTTTAAGTCCAAGAATTGTAAGGGTTAGACTACTTAGCGCCTAGTAAAAATGCTAAGGCCTTACGGGTGACTTGAGAGAAGTTTGTCGTAAGAGTTGGTATCAAACTAGGATTAGAAAACTTCAGAATCTACATTCATATAAATAATGCAATTGAAAATTTCCTCTTGCTAAATAGGAACCCAATTTGCCTTCCTGAGTGATAAGCTGAGGTATCAAACTAGGAGTGAGGTTTCAAACTCACCTCTTAATGTTTGTAAGCGCACCTTCTTGACTTGCACCGCTCCTTTATAAAAGGTCTAAAGCTTCTCCCATGCATCTTTAGCAGACTTCACATTAGAAATTTTTTCAAATGCGTTTTCATGTAATCCTTGATAGATTAGATATAGAGCCTTTTTGTTTCTCTTCCTTGAATCTCTTAAACTATCCTTTTGAGTTAGGATAGACTTGAATCATCTTATGACTCGTTGTAGACCTTGTCTACCATCTCCTATTGAGCTCCAACAATGACCTTGACCTTGACGCTTCAATTGTCATAGTTGATATTGTTGAGCATTAGGACTTGAAAGGGGATCATATTGTTGTTGGCTATCTCTATAGAAACCAAAGACTTGGAGACTATGACAATTGAACAGCTCCCTGGTTCCTTACAAGCCTATAAAAAGAAAAAGAAGTAAGGGATAACAAAAAAGTTCTTGAAGACACAACTTAAACCAACAAAAGATGAGAGCCTAGAGTATGATAAGAGTCAACAAGGAAGAGGTCTTGGTCGAGGAGAAGGTCGTGGTCATGGATGTGGATGGGCTTGGAGTTCCAACTATTACAACAACATCAATATCAATTTTTGACGAGAAGGAAGGTCAATAAGAGGGCATGGAAGAGGAAAATAAAGAACAATGCATGACAAATCTCATTTACAATTGCCAAAAGTTTAATCTTTGTTGTGGAATGTAGAACTCCCAATAATAATAAAGTTGAAAAGAATGTTATTATATAGAAGAGAGAAGTAAACAAGATGACAATTTGCTACTGATATATAAGACGAACGAAAAGGATGAAGAAAATACATGGTATTTGGACATTGGTGCAAATAACCATATGTTTGGAAGAGAAAACATTTTCGTGGAGCTTGATAAGTCGTGAGTGACAAGTATCCTTTGTTGACGAGTCTAACGTAGCAATGAAAAGCAAATGTAATATCCTTATTTGATTGAAAAATAGGAAACACCAATTTATTTCCAACATTTATTTTGTGCTAAATATAAAGAGTAATATCATAAGCTTGGGTTAGCTCTTAGTGAAAGATTATGATATTCATTTGAAAGACAAGAACCTTTCAGATAATATGAGCAATAAAATTATAAAGATATCAATGTCAAGAAACAGAATGTTCTTGCTCAATATTCAAAATGATATTGCCAAATGTCTCAAAATCTGTTACAAACATCCATCATGGCTCTGACATTTTCGATTTGGATATCTTAATTTTGGAGGATTGGGTTGCTATTAAAAAAAAAAAAGTGATGAGTAGTTTATCTTGCATTAATCACTCAGACCGGATGTGTGAAGGCTGATTGCTCAGGAAGTGATTTAGGAAGAGTTTTCTAAAGGAGTCAAATTCGAGAGCACAAAAGCCACTTAAGCTCATACATACAAATGTGTGTGGTCTAATCAAGCCAAGCTATGTTGGTAAGGGTAATTGATTTCTTTTTTTCATAGATGATTTTTCAAGGAAAAATTTGTTATATTGTTTAAAACAAAAATACGATGTGTTTTGAGCATTCATGAAGTTCAAAGCTTTGGTGGGAGTAGAACGCGGCCTTGAGATTAAAGCCATGCGATCTGATCAAGGAGGCGAGCTAACTTCAAAGGAATTTCAAGAGTTTTGTGAAACCAATGGAATATGCAGTCTATTGATTGTTTCAAGATCCCCTCAACAAATTGGTATAGTAGAAAGAAAGAATCGAACTATTGTCAACATGACTCGAAGCATGCTTAAGATTCGGATTCTTCCTAAGGAGTTTTGGGCCGAAGTTTTGCATGGGTGGTTTACTTGTCAAACCGATCTCTAACAAGAAGTGTGTGGGGAATGACAACACAAGGAGCTTGGAGTCGAAGGAAGCCCCGTGTATTGCATCTAAGAGTGTTTCGAAACATAACCCATGTGCACGCATCTGATGAGCACCGAAGTATGCTAGATAATAAAAGTGAGAAGTTCATTTTCATCAGTTATAACTCAAACTTCAAAGGTTATAAGTTGTACAATTCAAACACTGGGAAGATAATTATCAGTAATGATATCGTATTCGATGCAGAAGGAGAATGGATTTGGGGCCAATCTTATGAGGTTTACAAATTTTTTCCGTATATTTAGAATGAAGAAGTGAAGCAACCAAGGATGAAGCAAGATGGAGAGGAGCTTACTACACCACCAGCTACACCAACTGCATATACTTAAGAGGACTCATCATATTCATCATCTTCAAGTGAAGGTTTAAGTGAAAGGGTGCCATACTTTAGAAGTTTATAGGAAATTGATGATGTAACTGAGAATCAAGACAATCTTACTCTATTTTGTCCTTTTGCCAAATGTGAACCCATGAATTTTGAAGAAACTGAGCAAAGTAAGAAATGGAAGTATGCATTTGACTAAGAAATCCAGGCAATTAAGAAGAATGATACTTGAGTGCTAGCTGCACTTTCAAAGGAACAAGATAATTGACATAAAGTGAGTGTACACAACAAAGAAGAGTGCTGAAGGAGAAATCAAAGGTATAAAGGAAGATTGGTGGCAAAATGCTACAACCAAAAAGCTGGCTTTAATTATGATGAGATATTTGTTCATGTTGCTCGAATTAAATTTATTAGGCTAATCAATTCTTTGACAGGTCAAAATAGGTGGAAAATACATCACATAAATGTAAAGTTTACCTTTCTGAATGGAATCCTTGAAGAAGTCTACATTCAATAACCACTATGCTACAAAGTCAAGGGCAAGAAGACAAGGGTTTGAAGCAGAAGAAGGTTCTCTTATGACTTGAAACAAGCACCTAGGGCATGGAGCAACATGATCGACAATTATTTCCTTGAGAATAATTTCATCAATTGTCCTCATGAGCATACCATCTACATCAAAGTCAAGGATGAGAATATTTTGATACTATGTTTGTATGTGGATAATTTGATCCTCATTGGAAGCAATCCAAGAATATTTGAAGAGTTCAAGAAAGTGATGACCAAGGAGTTCGATATGATAGACATTAAACAATTCACGTATTATATCGGTATTGAAGTTAAGTAAAACGAGATGAATGCATCTTTATTTCTCAAGGAAAATTTTGAAAATAAATACTCAAGAAATTCAATATGAATGATTGCAAACTCATAAGCACTCTAATGGAATGTGGAGGCAAGGTATCCAAAAATTAGAATGGAGAAATAGTTAATTCACAATTTTTTAAGAGCTTGGTTAGAAGCTTGTGCTCCCTGACTTGCACTAGGCCATGCATACTTTATTTTGTTGGAATATTTAGTTGTTACATGGATGCTCCAACTACTGCTCACTTAAAAATGGCCAAGAAGATTCTTTGTTATATCACATGTATGATAGACTTTGGCTTATTATATTCATCATCAAAGGATTTCAAGCTTGTTTGATATAGTGATAACGACCGAGCCGGAGATTTGGATGAAAGAAAAAGCAAGGTTTTGAAAACCAAACCAGAGGAAAAGATCCAATCTTATCAGGAGGAAAGATCCAACAGTATCAAGAGGAAAGCACAATGAGGGCATTGCGAGCTTAGATGGGGGTGAGTGTCATCCACCGCTATCTCGAGTGGGGTTAGTCTTATTCCTTCAATCATGAGAAAGAAGATTCTAGAGGAGTTTAGAAAGAAAAAGATCAACTTAAGAGCCTTTAGAAGGTCCACAACATTCTAGAGAACATTGGAAGAGAAATGCTTCAAGAGAAACTCTAAGGTAGTTAAAAACTTCTAGAAACATATATATAATGTAGAATCATCTAGAGGTTGAAACATTCTAATGGAATCTAAACAGAGCTCTAGGTTTTAAGGGAGGACTATAAATAGAGGTCTCTCCCCCTCATTCGAAAACAAACCCAAGGTTCCCAAGTAACCAAATGTGCAAACATTCAACTCATGGTGTAGTATTTATTTTTTTCAATTTACTTATTTTTTATAAAGTTTTTGTATTTCCAAGTCCAAGCATTGCAAATGCTAGGCAAACTTAGTGCTTAGAAAAAGCGATAAGGCCGCACAAGTAATTTGGGAAAAGTTTGTTTGTGAAACTATGGTCAATTACCCAATTATGATTAGGCGCGGTCAACCGAGGCCCTCCTATGCCATATAAACAAACAGAGCATTTCATGTAGGATGTGCGAAAGATTAATATCATCTCAAACATGGATGATGCCTTTGTAGTCAAGTCAAATTTGCTTTGAAAAATGTAACACTTAATATGAGGCATTCATTAAGACTAGAAGAATTTTATGTGATACTGGAATATTTTGTTCAACAATTTCTTTCAAAAGGATTTCCAAAACTAATAGATTATAAATGATAGAAGCATTCATGAATTAGTTAGATGTTAACATTTTTAGTATTACAACAAATAAAGTACTTACCATATCATAAAACTATGTTGAGTGCAATGGAATATGTTGTCATTATCTCTCAAACAAATTAGTTTGATACTAAAAACATCCACTATGGATATGTTTTTTATGCTAAAAAATTAATTACATTTACAAAGAGTAAATGAAGATTAGCTACAAAATTTTGATTAAACATGTGAATATCATAACAATTCATTAAATAAATATTAAAGAAAATTAATGTTTAAAACATAGGTTGAATTTTTAAGAATATAAATGATGGATTTTTGCCTCTCATGGTCAAGTGAGATGTGTTGACCATGTCCATGAGTCTACCCCTATTAAAGCCATAATTTCTTCCCCTTAATAAGGATGATCTTTGATATCTCAACTCCAATGAGTTATGTGTTGGATCATAAAAGAATGTGGCCATTGTATACATACCACACAATTCTTATGTATTTATATCTTTAACACAAACAATTATATTTACATGCATACCCCTCAGATACTTAACACCACATCTAAAATACTACAATCGCCATCTTTGTAAAAATGAAATACACATTTTCATGCATATGTTTATGTATGTAAATTTTCTAAAGAATTGTTAATTAAAAGACTCAACATAACTTACATTCCTTTTCATCTAACTTCATGAATATAAGCTAACATCTTTTAAACATCCAAAGCCCATTTTGATAAATCAAATATTTAAATATTATGAATTAAATTATATNAATGACAGAAAAATGCATAGCCTTATCAAAGCACATAATTGATGCATGATCAGAAAATGAGTATTAAACTGAACTAGAAACTTGGAAAAACAACCATGATTCATATTGATATGAAATGATAACGTGAGATGGAATCCGCACAATTCACATTGTTATGATCAAAAGAATATTATGAAAATTTACATACATACCACAATTCTTATTTTACACTTAACACCTTGTCGTCATAATCTATGCATGAAAATGTGTATTTCACTTTTAAAAAGATAATGATAAATATATTTTTGATGTGATGTTGAACATTTTAGTGTTATGAATGTAATATAAATGTTAGAAGCTAGACATGTACATACATAAGAATTATGTGGTATGTATGTAAATGCCCCTTTTCAATCCCTAGATATAATTTACCATTATAACTAATCACCAAATTATTTAAAATTCACGGGCTGAAACTTTCTAAACCTCATACGAAAGGAACATGGTAGTCAAGTAGTACTTTTCTTACTTGTTTCAGCAAAAGAAGAAAATAAAAATAACTAGTTCACAAAAAATCAAGTATTTGTACAGTAAAATGCTCAAAGGTTAAAATTCAATAGTTAAACATATAATGATTCATTATAAATGCAAAAACAGCATACATACATCTAATATTACAAAGGGGCATTTACATACATACCACACAATTCTTATATATTTACATATTTAACACTCAAAGTTCATATTGACATAAATAACACACTAATTTTAATATAACATCAAAAATATCACCACTATTAACTTTTTAGAAGTGAAGTCCACCATTTCATGCATAGGTCCATGATACTAAAGCCTTATAAAGGTGAATATCAAACTTTAGGTATTAGATATGAACATACAAAAAAATATTGTGGTAAGTATGTAAATTTCCCTACTACAAATATAAATCCTCAAATATCTTACATTGGATCTGGTATAAGAGCTTAAGGTTATATTAGCATGCTAACGAAAAATAGCACATAAGCTAAGAGTCAATCAACGGAACAAGGATACAATCTTGATAAGTGTATAAAAAAATTAAAAAAAATGCAACTTAAAAAAAAAATCAATTTTTTTATGGCCCTAACTACCTTCTTCATAAATATTATAGAGTTAAGAGCAATATTATATACATAATGCGACATTTTCAAACTAGATTGAGAAGTTAGAAGAATTATTAAAAAGCACAAATGCAGAGACATGATATCAGAATTAACCCAAATAATAATAGAAAAAATAAAAAATATAGATTATTAATAAAAGTCAATAGGTTGTTACAACCAACACAATTGAAAGAGAAAATACAATAACATGATACCCGAAAATCTGAAATAACAATAGACATGACACAAATACTAGAGAGATGGTAGCAAGGGAATAGATAGGCGGGACAATGAAGAAACAATGGCTAGGAGCGGTTTTGGGTGGTGGGAACTATCATGGCAGCGTAGAGGAAATACTGGGACAACAACTAGGCTACAGGGATGTTGTTCGTGTGGGTTAGAAAAACAGTGGACAACAGTTAAGGAGGGGGAGAGGATGGTTGGACTAAGGCTGGATGTTAGGGGACAGCAATAAAAACAGTGGCTGCACAGTTTTCCGTGGACGACAGCAACGAGACAGTGAACTGGATGGAGGGGAAGCAATGTAGGAAGGCACAAGGAAGGGTAGAAAATGATAAATACCACATCAGGACAAAGATAAAACTAGAACACCACTTGACCCTTGAAGGAGAATCATCACCTTGAAAAGAGATACAATATGAGCATCACTCACCCTTAGATACAACCCTTGAAGAGAGAAACAGGATGTCGGCTATCCTGAACAGAAACACGACAAAACTTCCTTACAATCCTTAATACAACACACATATAGGAAAGGACTAGAATGGAGTGAAAGATTAAGGAAAGATGCTGAAAATTGGAAAGAAATCATAAGGGGAGCCGCTCGGCTTGATTCGAGAGCCGTTCACATGACCCATCTCCCACGTCCGGATCGCGGGAGTATCGCATGCGGGATGAAATCTCGCCTCTACTTTGGATTTCCCATGTCAATGCGGTAGGGATGCCCATGTCAATTGAATTCACTAAATAATTGATAGAATCTATTCATTAATTTTGGTCAACTATAAATATTAAAACAAAGTCTACTTGGTTAAAATGAAGGAAGATTTACATACCTAGCACGCAATTCTTATGTCTTTATATATCTCACACCTAAAATTTTATATTTACCTTCATAGCACTTTGGTGATTTAAACCTATGCATGAAAAAATGTATTTCATTTTTAAATAGTAATTAATAATAGTGTTATTTTTTATGTAATATTAAAGATTTGAGTACCATGTTTGTAAATATGAAAGTTTAGGTTTGAAATATGTAAATACAAAGAGTTGTGTGCTATGAATGTAAAGGCCCCTAAAATGAAATATAAATTTAAAGATTAATATTCATCCTTCATATATAATTGAGATCAATTGCATTATGAATTTAAAAACAAAAAGGTGATTACAATGTGTTTCGAAATTCTCTAACATAATTGACGTGGGGGCTATGGAGGACCAACAGATCCGTAAAGGCCCCGAAAATTCTCCCTTTCCCTTCTCTCCCCTTCCCCTATTTCCTTCTTAGCCTTCCAAATATAAGTCTTTCCAAATAAGAATTTCTGAATATTTTTATTCCTCTCTTATAAATCTAAATTTCCATTATAATCATTTTCATAAATTGAATTTTCAAATCATAATTTCTGAAGATTTTATTCCCCTTTCCTCTCCTTTCCTCCATTTCCTCCCTTTCCTTTCTTTCGTTTCTATCACTTTTTTACTTTAAATCCTTCCCTAAAATCTGAAATCATGATTATAGTTTAGCCTAAAGTAAGTCTAGCCTCTTTATAAATAAGGGATGATGTGCTTAGAGTGAGGGGTCTTGTTTTCGCATCTGAATTCAGGTTTTAACCTTGGTATTTTCCCTTCGATGGTAGTATTCGACGTCGAGGTAGTGCTCTGGCGGTCCCTCATCCGAGGTGGTGATCGTCTCCATAGTTTTAGGTGGTGCTCCGACTATAGCTCAACCATGGCGAGATATTTATCTATCCGTCCACTCTCTCTGCTATTGTGAATCGCTTCTCAGCCCTACAACAGGCCCCACCAATCTCCCTGCAGGCCTATAGTTACTACAAACCCCTGCCGTTCTTCCAAACCGTCGCCAGTTCATCCCAACAGTCTCCCTGCAGGCTGTCACAGCCCCTGCCCTATTCCCCAGCAACAGTCTGGCTTTTGTCCTGCCTCCAACCGCTCCCAGCATCCTCCTGGCCAGCCTCCTTGCTGGCCTTCCTCTTCCCGTTGCTGCTCCCCGACTCCAACACCCCCAGCAGCTCCCAGACTCCCCCTGCACCCTTGCAGGGCGCCATCCAGCCTCCTCCAACACCCAACCAGCTGCAGTGCAACTTCTTCCTCCCTCCCACCTGCTGCCAGACTTCTCCCAGAAAGGCCGCGGCTCTCCATAATCCTCCACTCTGGATTTCCTGTTCGTCATGTTTATTTGTGCCGTTCTTGTTGTGTTGTGTGTTTGCTTTTATCCTGCACCGTTGCTTTGGGTAATTCTTCTCTTTACTCAAGTCTCCGTTGTAATCTTATTTAGAGTCATTTAAAATTGTGTCTTGCGTCGTAGTTCGGGTTAACTTCGGTATCAATAATCAAGTGAAATAAATCATAAATAACTAGAGCATTATGCAGGATCATCGCCGATGCGTATAGAATGTCAAAATCAAGAAGCATGAGCACATTTAGATCAGTAAATCATCCAAGATTTAAATAATAAAAAAAAGAAAGAAAGAAAAAGTAACTAACCAGCCAGAATCTAGAGGAATTTCCTTCATCAAGCAATGTTTCCAACTGTAAAGGTGTCAAATGACGTGATTCGCCTGCAGAAGAATTTTAATGTTGAAAGGGATGGAGAAAACATAGGTGCAATACAATGTTGTTGGCATCAAGTTTTGGATAACATAGGTGTAGGGTGTCCACCTGTGATCGACGAAAATTAGTTATCGCGTCATACACAAATTTGGCTCAAATTGACCTGAGCACCTGCGAGCTTGTTCATATGATCCCAAACGACGAAATGGACAACACGAGTGAGTTTGGAACTTCGATTCCACTTGGAAAAGACACTCGTTGCACCACGATTTCGCGTACAGGCTTAAAATATGCATACTATCATTTTTTGACACGATAGTCGAAAAAGTACGGACGACTAAACGGACCACACCGGTGTGTCCAGAATATCAATTTTACCTAAGGGACACATTCATTTTATCGCGATGACGTGTTCGGCGAAAATGCACGGAGAGAGGTTNGTTTGATACTAAAAACATCCACTATGGATATGTTTTTTATGCTAAAAAATTAATTACATTTACAAAGAGCAAACGAAGATTATTTACAAAATTTTGATCAAACATTTGAATATCATAACAATTCATTAAATAACTATTAAAGAAAATTAATGTTTAAAACATAGGTTGAATTTTTAAGAATATAAATGATGGATTTTTGCCTCTCATGGTCAAGTGAGATGTGTTGACCATGTCCATGAGTCTACCCCTATTAAAGCCATAATTTCTTCCCCTTAATAAGGATGATCTTTGATATCTCAACTCCAATGAGTTATGTGTTGGATCATAAAAGAATGTGGCATTTGTATACATGCCACACAATTCTTATGTATTTATATATTTAACACAAACAATTATATTTACATGCATACCCCTCAGATATTTAACACCACATCTAAAATATTACAATCGCCGTCTTTGTAAAAATGAAATACACATTTTCATGCATATGTTTATGTATGTAAATTTTCTAAGGAATTATTAATTATAAGACTCAACATAACTTACATTCCTTTACTTCATGAATATATGCTAACATCTTTTAAACATCCAAAGCCCATTTTGATAAATCAAATATTTAAATATTATGAATTAAATTATATAAATAAAATTAATTCCGAGTTTGTAACTTGTTATTAAGACATCATAAATTAAAAAGTAATTAATTTATTTTTATATTAATATAGTTTGATAGATATTTCATATTATAAGAAATTCTGATGACTAAGCCTTGGCTGGTATCTTCAATTGTCAGCATGAATAAAGGCTACCCTATGAACAGAATGAATTTTTAATAAATATGTTCGTAAGGGATATTCGCAATAATGTTTCCTGGTTTATTTTAATATAATTTTGAATGGAAAAATAGCTTCTTTATAATAAAAATATTTACAAGATCAATCATTTAAATTTATTATGTTACAAACTAAGGAACTGGGGTTCCAAACCACCATGGATTTACATGATAATGGTTTAAATTTACTTTTTCAATCAATATTACTCGAATAAAATAATTATAATAAAGTTACTAAACTAGACATACACACACATATATATATATATATATATACACACATATATATAGCAAAACATGAGTAGTTCGTTAGGTAAAATATGGAGCTGCATGCTTTAGTATTTGTGTACATAAAAAATGTGTCAACATAAATCTTGAGAAGATCCAACAATCTAGAAGCAAAGAAGTACCATAAAGAAGGGTCCACCAATAGAAAATCAGGAGACACATTTTTTCAATCGGATGTGGCCATTCGAGCAAAAGTTGAAGGCCAACCGAGCCAAGAGAGGACTAAATGATCCAAATCTGAACCAATTGGACTAATACAAAACTTATAAGCCTCCGAACAAATCATTACAATAATGCTAAGAAAAGTCATCGACCTGTCTTTCAGTAGATCTAATCTCAGGAAAGAGTTCAGTACTTCAATATTACCAGCAGTCCCATAAACGCCATTTAGATTCCTTATCATAAACACAAAATTGACAATACAATTGGCCATCATAATCGTCCCAAAAGACCCTTTTTGTCAAGAAATGTCATATCTATCAGGTTATGGTGACTCATATTCTGCTAAATAACATAGTTTTATTTTGCCGATAAGAGCTCTTCATTGAGGTATCAAGGGTTAATAACTAGATTAAATCAGTCGATTGGCAAAACCTAGCCGATCGAGTCAGCCCAGCTACCCGAAGCTAATCAAGCCCAGCCGACCAACAACACTAACTCAAACTAGCCGATCAAATCGATTTTACATATCTAACTCCTAAATATTCACATGTACATGCATGTCAGTCAAATCTTTAAAATCACTTCCGAATTACCAACATGACTACCTTTCTAAAAATAATATAAATACTTGAGAATTTTGTGATATATGTAAGTAAATTTTCCAAAAAAAACATCTGAAATACCAACATCACTTCCTGAAAAATTATTACGTTCAGAGTTACGTTCGGAGTCCAATAAAATCAAGTCACGTGTAGTATTTATATGTTATTGTGTTCTGAAAATATTTCTAACATTATAATAACACAATAATATATTAATACTAAGATAATAATATTTGAATAATGCGTAATAAAACAGGATAATTTTTATTTATACTAAATTTTTTTTTATTTTTCTGTTAATTTCACGTGGTTTTTAATGGACTCCCAAACCAATAATTTTTCCTCCTAAACTCACCCTCTCACAGTCCTTCCCGCCGGCAAAATATACACTTCTTCCTGATGCAAGTTCTTGCAGCCCTACCGGCCGGTGCCAACCTCTTCCCATCCTCCCCCTCCAATCCACGCATCAACGACCCCCTTCCCTCCCCTCCTCCTCCCCCACTCCCTCTTCCCACAAGAAACCGAAAACCACCACCACCTCCTCCTCCAACGCCTTCCCCTTCCTCATCTTCTTCCAATACCGCCCTCCACTCCCTACACAATGGCGCCCGCTACTACAAGCCCGTCTCTCCCGGTGTCATCTCCTCCTCTTCCGACGGAAGTCGTTCCGTCCTCGTTGGTGACTCCGGAGTTTCCTATCTTATACCGGGCGCTCCCTTCGAGTTCCATTTCAGCTACTCTGAAACCCCTAAGGCCAAACCCCTCGCCATCCGCGAGCCTNCCTCCTCCTCCCACGCCTCCTCCCTCCTCATCTTCTTCCAATACCTCCCTCCGCTCCCTCCAAAATGGCGCCCGCTACTACAAGCCCGTCTCTCCTGGTATCATCTCCTCCTCGTCCGATGGAAGTCGTTCCGTCCTCGTTGGCGACTCCGGAGTTTCCTACCTTATACCAGGCGCTCCCTTCGAGTTCCATTTCAGCTACTCTGAAACCCCTAAGGCCAAACCCCTCGCCATCCGCGAGCCTGCCTTTCTCCCCTTCGCTCCCCCGGAGATGCCCCGCCCTTGGACGGGTAAATCCCCCCTTCTCTCTAAGAAGGAGAAAGATAGGAAGAAGAAGAAGGTCCGCCTTTACCAGCCCCTCGGTGTTGACTCGCCCCCCCCTCCTGGAGTCGCTAAGGTACTCGAGATTGCAGGGAGGCGGCCAGTGGAACTTGGCATATACATTGNGACTCGTCTCCCCCTCCTGGAGTCGCTAAGGTACTCGAGATTGCAGGGAGGCGGCCAGTGGAACTTGGCATATACATTGATGGTCGCAGTAGAGAGCAGATATTAGGGGATCCCTTGACGCGTGCCGAGGCGGCGGAGCTCGTCAAACCTTACTTGTCGAGTAATCGTCAAGTTAATCTTGGTAAGCTGGATATTTTTCTCCCTGTTTTGGAAGAATTGTGGGATGGTTTGTTGACGAAGGAANCCAATCGTCAGGTTAATCTTGGTAAGCTGGATATTTTTCTCCCTGTTTTGGAAGAATTGTGGGATGGTTTGTTGACGAACGAAAGGATTTTTTGGATACAGGAAGGGATGGGCTGACCCATAATATGTTGGAGTTGATTCATTCACATTGGAGACGGCAGGAGGTTTGTAAGGTTCGATGCCGCGGTGTACCTACAGTGGACATGGATAATGTCTGCTATCACCTTGAGGTGAGTGTCTTCAAGTAGTCGAAGATTTAGCTGCTGTGATTATGGAATATGATATTGGTAATTTCGGCTCTCTGTGTTATAGTTTAGTGCTTATTAGTTGTGCGCTCATGTTTGCTTAGATTACAGCGATGAAGTCATCATACAAACTTGAACTCAATTCAATAAATCATCCATTGCGAATCACCAAAGTGCCCCACTTAAGCCTACAACTCAACTTTAATAATTTCTAAGTTGATTAGGGGTACTCACCAGAAGAACTCATCCCAGGAGCTTCCTCTCAATTCAAAACTCACCTTGACTTCCCACTCGATGGATGTCTGTCAGCCAGTCTCTTTCCCTATATTGATAGTTACATCTATCTCAATCTATTCTGTTATTATTCATTTATAAATAAATTTTATGACATTTGCCCTTATCCTCACCTCACATGAAGGATCATACAAATGACACCACATCATATAATCCTATTTTTTCGGTGCAAAAGTTTCCATATTGAAATTTGATGAAGATCTTCGTTCTGATTCTTTAGTTCTCTCTCTCCTCTTTTTTCCTTTTGCTTTCCCCTTCCGTCTTGGTCAATGCCTTAATTAAGGGCTTGATCTTTTCCATAAACAACATTGGATCTAACACTCTTAGAGGTAAAATGAGTGTGAACATATTTGAGATCAAGAACTATGACATAAGACATTTTGATGATAGGGAACCAATGACTTCATCACCAACTACTAAACCTAATAGAAGATGACCCAATACTGTTGATCCAGCAAAATGGGGAAACCTAACGCTTAAAAATGCAAAATTAGGAACTTTGATATTTTTCCTTAATGAAGCGAGGTCTGATTGAGGCCTATGTTAATATATTGATTTAATGTCTTATTACAAATACATGAATCACAAATCTCAATCTTAAATGAATTTGAAATGAGATTCAATGTAGACATTAACTTAACATTTTATTATTTTGTAAGAATCAATATTCACATCAATCTCATCCTTACTTTCATCTTCTTTAGAAGAATCATCACATATAATAATTTTATCATCATTTGATTTTATCTTATTAGCATCTTTCAATTCTTCTTTGAGCATTAAATTTTTTCTTACTTACTATATCAATTAACATTAGAATAAAGATAATTTTAAATAAACTATAAATTAATGACAAAATTATATAATCATACTTAAACTATCTTTTGACTTTTTTGAAGTGTTGTATAACATATATTATATACAAGTATGATATAATATAATATAATATGTACTACCATATTATAATATTTAATAATATAATACTAAATATATTTTTTTTACACAACGTAACTGCTATGAAGCACTGACATCTCCAAACAGAAGCCATACTCGTGTTGGACACAAACGCGACTCCTATTCATGCTTGTCTAATTAATTCAACACTTCCCAGACACCTCTTAAGATTGTTGAACACAGCTCGACACCAGACATGAAAACTTAAAATATAACAACATCAAAGTAGAATCCAAAGCGATAACATAAAATCAAAGCCGTGATGTTCTATATGTCTTATCGGCTTACCATCGCTTCGCAATCATTTTCATTAGCCTTTGTCAAAGTAAGCGACAAGAAAGTCGTAAAGTATTATTGGTCGAAGAAAATGAGTCTCAAAGCAGTCTCAATCGATGCAAAGGAGTAGTTGAACAACCTTGATAAAAGCAAGGGAGTTTTCGATGATATCTGAAGCTTTGAATCGGGCAAGGGCACAATCCAGAACACGATAAAGAGCTTTCAAACGATCTTCAATGCGATCCAGAGCATCAAGTCGAGCTAGGGGATGAGCCAGAGCTTTGACTCTAGCTAGCGCACAATTTAGAGCATGTTACAGTGCTTCCACGTGATCTCTCTTGCAGAGCATCTACACGAGATAGAGGACGATCCACGTGTGCGAGTTTAGCGGTTAGACCTACGTGCTTCTTTATTTATTCTTCAATGTTTTTTTTTTTTCGCGATGGTAACACAAAATTTTTCTCTATTTGGTATCGATATTAATTAAATGGGGCACTTACAAACATACCACCAAATTTCTATGCATTTAATAGATTAGTTTGTGAGATATGTAAATGTAGAAGAATTGCATGCTATGTATAATGTATGTAAATGTCTATTATTCCTTTACTGTATGTATGAATTTTAAATGTGTATAATTCTGCAATTGAATTAATATTGATAATGACTATTACAAGTGTCTCTAACAATCTCATAGAGGATGAGACAAAGCCTATATGAGCATACAAATTACCGAATTGAAAAGTTGAGATTAATCCGAGTAGGAGTCAATGTAGAATTGCAATATCATTTTTTGTCAAGGAAAGCTCAGGAAAACATATTCTTGGGTTAAATCACACTTATTCTGATAATCTGGAGTTGTTATTCGAGCCTCTCCTAAAGTAAATTCGACTCAAATGCAAGAAATACAGAATTTAGATGCTAATGTAGAGCAGAAAAGAAAGTGTGCATTGAAGAAGGTTCCATGTATTTTTTCTAGACAGAGTGGTTCTAATCAGTTATGAAACTCCCAGTCTGTTTTCCAAGACAAAGAACTTACAAAGATCGAGCTTGCAGCTTTTAACACCATGCAACATGCTTCTTCTATGCAATTTCTCCATCCCACGTTCACTAAGATGACCCAGTCGCATGTGTCATAGGTTTGTATTATCATCATCTGACTCCACAGAATGAACTTCACCTACAATTGTACTCCCTAACAGTTTGTAGGTATTACCTGCAATTAACTTTTTTTTATCATAGTCAATGCACCTTTAACAATTTTGATGGTTTCCCTATCCTCATCTGCCTTAGGAATAAAATCATTTATATTTAAAGTGCTCTTGAAAATTAAATTCTTATTCAGATCTTGAATGTGTCCGACGTCACTAATGTTCTAACAGTGTCATCATACATATGAATTCTGACTTCACCAATACCAACAATATTGCAACATCTATCATCACCTAAATAGACTGAGTAAGAATAAGTTAATCTGTATGAAGTAAACCACTCCCTGTTAGGTGTTATATGATAAGAGTATCATGAATCAAAAATTCATGCATCCATGAACTGAGTTGATGAAACTTAAAGTATATCTCCATCACTGCAATATGAATTGTCAATTTGCATCACATTTATAGACTTCATTGATGCATTACTTTTCTCCTCTGTCTGCTTCTTGAGCTTTGGACAATCCATATTCATATGACCTGAGTCCTTGAACTTGTAGCAATGAATTGTCTTTTTGCCTTTAAACTTTGATCTGAAATTTCACCTTTCAAAATCTTTTTTCTCTTTTTTCCTTCAACGATCCTGATTACCCTTCACATATAAACTGTCGTCATAAGAGTTTTCCCCTGCATTCTGCTTCCGCTGGTTATGGACCAACAATGATGTAGTAATTTCATCAACTTTGATAGTCTCTTTCCCATATATAAGAGTATTCACTAGGTGTTCATAGTAAGAAGACAATGAACACAACAAAATCATTGTTCGGTCTTCATCTTCAGTACGCACATCAACTCGTGGCAAATCTGTGATAATTTGATTGAAGTCATTCACGTGTTGTGTCAGATCAAAGTCTTCTTGCATCTTCAAACCATACAAATTTTGCTTTAAATACAATTTATTCGTCAGAGATTTAGTCATAAACTGAGTTTCTAATTTCTTTCATACCTCCCCTGGAGATTTTAGATTCATCATGTTATACATAATCTCATCTGTCAGACATAAACATATGGTTGTTGCAACTCGATATTGCAATTTTTCCCAATCTTCATCTTCTGTGGCATCTGGTTTCGTTACTCGCAAAGTCTTCAAGATTCCATGTTGAGCCAACAAATCTTTTATCATTGTTTGCCACAACACGAAGTTCCTAGTTTCATCGAATTTCACCACCTCGAATTTTGCACCAGAAATTGTCATTTGAAGTTGAATATGCAACGAACTCTTTTGCAAATTACTCTGATAAATTTTCAAAATTGCTGAAGCAAAAAATTATTATTTCTTTTTAATTAAGTTCGTTCAAAATAGAATATTTCCGAAAATGATCGAAATATTCCCTTAATTAAGTTTTCTAGAAAAACAACAAAATCTTTTTGAAAAAGGATTTAAATATTTTTTTAATTAAGTTTCTTTTAATTAAATTTCCCAGAAAAGCAATTTTAAGAAAATATTTTTTCCTGATATTTCCTTTTTCGCTTTTGTCCAAGTGCAGCAACAAGAATTTTCTTTTTAGCGGCAATTTCCTGAAAGGGAATATTGCCTTCCAATTCAGCTCCCGTGCTCCGCCGCCCGACTGCCTCCCGCGCCGAACAGAGCGTTGCCCGAACCGCTTCTCCTTGCTCATGATCACGCGATCTCCTGCGTCACGAACTTCTGTGTCGCGAACAGAAGAACCTCTGCGAAATTCCTCGACTCCTCGAAGCCGAACTCCTAGCAACCTCCGAAATTGTCTATTTGCAACCTCCTCTGTGAAATTTGCCTTCTCGCCTAGTCATGTGAGTAAGCCCTGTAGCAGAACCGCGTTTCACCTTTATGTGTCGCGAATGCCAGCCGAACTTCCTCTGCGTCGCCGTCAAACTGCTCGCAATCGAAGCCCCTTCGCGAACGTCTCCCGTCTGCCGCGAATCCGAGATGCCACAATTCGCCTTCTATCGCGTTCCAAATCGCCGAACTCCTTGCCTCGGCCGAATTCATCGAACCCACAAAAAAACTTCGAAGCTTTCGTCGCCGAACGCTAGCCGTCGAACTCCTCTGCCAAATCTTCCTCTTCCCTGTACCAATATTTTTATTCTCTGCCCTAAAACCTTACTCTGATACCACTTGTTGAGAAATTAGGGCGAAGAAAAATAGGAATCGACACAAATCCAGAAGAACACATAGAGATTTAACGAGGTTCGACAAAGATGTCTACGGCCTCGGGAGCAGAGCAACGGCTTTTCTTCAATCTCAGAAAAAAAAATACAAGACCCCTTAGGGTTACAATAGAGTCTATATATATAGCCCTGGAGTACAATATGTAATTACAAAATTACCCCTGTACCATACCGCGGGGCGTTGCCCCCGCACCCCCAATCCACATAACGAAAATACCCCGATTTTGACAGATTCTATCGCTCTGCTCCGCTTCGTTCCAGTATGAGCCATACTTAACACATCTCACTGTAGGCACTATCATTAGCTTCTTAGAACCTAAGTGGCAGTTCATCTCCTAATTTGTAAATGCACAAGGCTATTGATGTATTCTTAAACTCTTCTTAACATAAGATAGGAGTCTAAAGATCCACTCCGTCGATTTATCACTTGCTTATAATGAGAGATGCTGGTTGTTCAAGATTTGAGACCTTTTGCTACTTATACAATGCTCACTCAAGATATTCAGTTATGAGCTTGGCTTGAAACAACTAAAAACATTGGTCAAACTGCTTGAAATAACCAATAACCAATTTAATGTGGAATAATACGGCCACACAATCTCCTCTTCCACCTTCACAGATAATGCAACTTTGACTTATCATGTGATTTTCAATAACATTTTCATGTTTCACGAAACTGTTCATTTGATGACTACGATAACTCAGCCAATATGTCAAAACATTGTCACCACCAGCATTGACATTAACAACAGAGTAAAAGAAGTCTCACATATTTTNGTGACTCAGCCAATATGTCAAAACATTGTCACCACCAGCATCGACATGAACAACAGAGTAAAAGAAGTCTCACATATTTTCATTGCAAATCCTCGATTTTGTTTGATGTTTATGTTTTGAAAATATTTTGATAAGACTTATAGTGATATCGCTGATTGAGGCTTAAAAGAAATTTCATTTATTTTTATTGAAATTGGTGTTCTAAGAGATGGCACTCCAGCTGTAGAGCTTCTTTTGTTTACACACACACACACATCACGCATGGTGTTAAAAAAAGTATGAAAAAAGATGTTTCCATGCTTTTGCCATCTAGTTTAGGAGCTAGCTTTTCCTTCCNGTGATATCACTGATTGAGGCTTGAAAGAAATTTCATTTTTTTTATTGAAATTGGTGTTCTGAGAGATGGCACTCCAGCCGTAGAGCTTCTTTTGTTTACACACACACACACATCACGCATAGTGTTAAAAAAAGTATGAAAAAAGATGTTTCCATGCTTTTGCCATCTAGTTTAGGAGCTAGCTTTTCCTTCCATGTTTTCCAGTTCTCGAGCTTGCAATTTGTGCCTGAATTTTTTTTTTTTTACTTGATTATGGTGTGCTTCAAAATACGGATGCATTGCTGTTAATTATTCTTTTCGGTAGTAAGTTTTAAATTTATCTCAAGGACACACATACCCCTTGTAAAAAGTGACTATAACAAGGACAAGCAGTCCTTGCCAAACATGAAATTACATTTGAGTTTATGAGCATATAATTATGAGTTCTTATAAACACTCTTTTTGCTAGGAAAAAACTGGTGGAAAGATCATACTTCGAACTGGTGGAATTGTTTATTTGTTCCGTGGCAGAAATTACAACCCACGTACACGTCCTAGATATCCTGTGATGCTTTGGAAACCAGCTGCTCCTGTTTATCCTAAACTTATACAAGAAACTCCTGATGGATTAACTAAAGAGGAAGCAGAAGAACTAAGACGAAAAGGGCAGAACCTACTACCTATTTGTAAACTAGGTTAGTACTTCTTTGTGGTCTTAGTTTTTCTCTAACATTTCATTTACGGTTAATAAAATTTCTGTTGATTGTCTGTGTGATGCCTTTTCCCATCAATGCTATAAAATACTTCACTTTGTTATATATATATATATATATATATATANCTACTTCTTTGTGGTCTTAGTTTTTCTCAATCATTTCATTTACAGTTAATAAAATTTCTGTTGATTGTTTGTGTGATGCCTTTTCCCATCAATGCTATAAAATACTTCACTTTGTTATATATATATATATATATGTCGAAAGTTTTGGCCTGTTGGTGGCGGGGTCACTGTAAGTCCCCTCAAGTCAAGGGTTTGATCTCACCGTGACGCGTGGGCTCTGGAATTTTTGGCACATAGCGCAGACACCCTATCATAGGTGTCTGAGGGCAAAGAAAAAACAGTTTTTGGGGCCACCGGACTCAAATACCGTTTCCTTTTGAATATATATATATTCTCTGGGTCTTCGTTCAGTCTATAGACTTATGTTTTCTAAGATTATTGATCTTTTTTGTTTTTTTTTTTTTTGCGCATTTCTTTTGCAGCAAAAAATGGCATATTTTTATCTCTTGTTAAGGATGTGAGAGATGCTTTTGAATTAAGCCATTTGGTGAAGGTTAACTGCCAAGGACTGGATCCAAGTGATTACAAAAGGATTGGTGCAAAGCTAAAGGTTTGTGGATTGTACTTTTTCATCATTAAATTTATTATCTTCAATGTTATGTGATCTCTAATATATATGAAAGTTTAATATAGTATTAAGGAGAAGTGGAGGGTATGTTGTAAGAGGGTCAGATTGCATGAAATGACACCAAATACGGTTACGTTTACATTCACATCTCTTATTCTTATAGTCACTCTTAGGGAAAATATTGCTTCATGATTTTAGAAAAACCATTCATATTTTTCATCAAAATAACACCTCTTACAGCATAAGGGGAGTCTTTAAACATCTGCAATGTTATCTAATGTTTAATACCTAAAAAATTATCATGTAGGATTGAGGAGAAGGGTTGGTTATGCTGTAAAATGTTAGTCAGATTGAATGATATGGAACCAAATATGGTTGACGCTACACTTCAAATTCTTATAATCACTCAAAGAAAAAATATGGCTTCATGTATTTAGTAAAACCATCCATATTTTTCATAAAAATAACACCTCTTACAGCATTAGCAGAATGCTTAATTATGCTATTCACAGAAGGATAAGACAGGGAGCTTAAACTTTTTCAGATTAACAAAGATTTTCCCGGCATAGAACCTAAAGAACTCTCCTCCAATGGGCTAAGAGTTCTAAAGTTACAACCATAGCAGTCAAAAGTCTAAATAATTTCAAGAATTTAAGCTCAAGGTCAATACTTTGCTTATTTTGTTGTCTGTGTTGCTTATTTTGTTGTCTGTCTTGGTGTGGATCCTAGAACTTTAGCTTATAGTGCATCAAATTATCCTCTTTCCTAGTCTTATTGCATCNGGTCAGCCCAGCTACCCGAAGCTAATCAAGCCTAGCCGACCAACAACACTAACTCAAACTAGCCGATCAAACTGATTTTACTAAGTCGAAGCCAAATAAGCCCAACTAACAGAGTGATAGGGCAGTTGAGCAGTATGCTCATAAATGTAAAATATCTATAATATCCTATACTACCTCTATTAAAGCAGGTGCATAAATATAATATTACCATATTGTATCATTTCTATTATAAATAGAGAATCATTTTATGATAAAAGACTAATAGACAAGCTGTTGTATTATTCTTTACTTTTTAATTCCCTTTTTTTCGCTCTTTTTTTTCTTTTTTATGCTATATTTCTTGGAGTGTGATTCACAAACAAATCAATATTGAACAATTAGAAAGTGTTATACTAGAAGAATGAAAAGAGAGATATTTATTAAACATAACATATAATAAATTGATATTAAGCAATTTAAGCATGTAAAATAAAAATTTTGATAAGGTAAACGACTACGATTTTTTTTTTTAAAGAAAACTTGATTAAAATCTATGTATTTAAAAAATTAAGATTTATATATTTTTAAAAAATTATGTTTTTATGTCTGCCACAGTTAAATTATTAAAATTTTTCATAGATTAATTTTAATATTTAGATGAAAAGGGGGCATTTACATACATATCACACAACTCATATGTATTTACATATCTAACTCCTAAATATTCACATGTACATGCATGCCGGTCAAATTTTTAAAATCACATCTGAATTACCAACGTCACTGCCTTTCTAAAAATAATATAAATGCTTGAGAATTTTGTGATATATGTAAGTAAATTTTCCAAAAAAATATCTGAAATACCAGTATCACTTTCTGAAAAATTATTACGCCTGGAGTCCAATAAAATCACGCCACGTGGAAGTGACAAAAAAAAAAATTGTTTTAGCACAATGGAATATTCCCCCATATTATTCTGCATTATTCAAGTGTTATTATAGTAGTATTCATGTGTTATTGTGTTCTGGGAATATTTCCAGCGTTATAATAACACAATAACACATTAATACTACTATAATAATATCTGAATAATGCGTAATAACACGGGATAATATTTCTTTATACTAATTTTTTTTTCTGTTAATTCCACGTGGTTTTTAATGGACTCCCAAACCAATAATTTTTCCTCCTTAACTCGAAAAAATATTACATCAGTACTACGCACGTAGAGTAACGTGTGTACCCAATGAAATCACGCCACGATACCTCGCGCGACGCAAAAAAAAAAAACGGCGCAGTAACACGGGGAATATTCCTCTCGTGTTATTCATGTGTTATTGTGTGTTATTCATGTGTTATTGTATCCTGGGAATATTCTTGGTGTTATAATAACACAATAACACATGAATAACACATGAATAACACACAATAATACAAGAATAACACGGGAGAGAATATTCCCCCGTGTTACTGCGCCGTTTTTTTTTCTGTCGGAAATATTTCCCGTGTTATTCAAGTGTTATTGTGTGTTATTCATGTGTTATTGTATCCTGAGAATATTCTTGGTGTTATAATAACACAATAACACATCAATAACACATGAATAACACACAATAACACATGAATAACGCGCAATAACACATGAATAACACAAGAGGGAATATTCTCCGTGTTACTGCGCCGTTTTTTTTGCTCTGCCACGTGAGATGTCGTGACGTGTTTTAATTGGCTGCCACGTGAGATATCGTGACGTGTTTTAATTGGCTACGCACCTTATTTTTAATATTTTTTCCCTTGACTCACCCTCTCACAGTCCTTACCGCCGGCGAAATATACACTTCTTCCAGATGCAAGTTCTTGCAGCCCTACCGGCCGGTGCCAACCTCTTCCCATCCTCCCCCTCCAATCCANAAGCTAATTCATAAGCTTTAAACAATGTCATTCCTAAACAACCAAAGTATTTACAAAAGCTATCCAAACTTACTCGATTAACTAATCAAATGTCATGAATAAGCTCTAATAAAGCTAAACCACGAGTAACTTGTTGAATGCTCAGTTCATTCGTAGTTCGACTTACCGTCGCATTTGCTTCTTATTTCTTCAAGTTATGAGGTTCAGGCATAATTAATATCTATAGACATTTCAAGTACTAGAACTACACTTCTTCAAAGTAAAATTCCCTTCCACAGTATCTTCATAGTACCCCAATACCTATTCATCACCTTACCATAAGCTATATTTGACTTTGAGTGGGAGAGATCTATATAAGCATTCCTACTAAACATTGATACATCACGGCTTCTTCAAATTTGTGATTAGGATTCATTTGAGTGTGAAGGTTTCCAAAACAAGGCTGATAATATATTTTTGTTGAGAGAGAATGTTTCCCCGAAACTTATTCTCCCCCCCCCCCCCCC